>JAPVEC010000247.1:0-16830 GCA_028984105.1 Lavandula angustifolia | reverse complement strand
TCTAAATTGAATCTGTCAAACAAATATGGTAATTTTTTTGAATAATTTCATGTTATTACAGTAAAAGATTTGGAATCTCTTCAACCAAAGAAACAAGTGGAAATCCCTCATGTTAGCCAAACATGAAAAAAAAAATAATTTTAGCCATGTAGTTATAAAAAACACAAATGTAGCCATTTTGTCTTATTAGGCGCACTGATCGAGCAAGGGCCGATGGGGACCGATGGGCATTATTAGGGCCGATGGAGGGCCGATGGGCAAATAGTGTGGCCGATATCCATCGGCCCTTGTATCGGCTTTCGTTTCGGCTCTGAGTGTAACGACCGATTTACTGAGGGCTGAAAACAATTGCTCCCCATCGGCCCCCCCATTGGCCCCAAAAATAATTGAAGACACGTATTTACTGCCTGTTATTTTTTTCCTTCGGCCTTTATCACAAAAGAAGCAGTTAGGGCCGACGCATATCCACAATCGAACAACCGCCGCCGATCCAGCCCCGCCGCCGATCCACCGCCGAGCAACCAATGCCGAGCAACGAGCGCCGAACAGCCATGGATGCAGATCAGGTTCCCGATCTCGTCCCTTTTATTTTTTTTTCTTGAATTGTTATCGAAATTTGTCGATTTGGGTGTCGAATTGTTTGCTATTGTATGCCATTACTGTGAAATTTCGTATTGATATGTCCAATTTTGAGCAATTTTTTGTCAATTTTTTTGGTAGAAATCGGATTCGTCGTAATGTCCAATTTTTGTGAAATTTGTCGAATTGATGTGGTTTTTTGGTTGAATTGTGTGAAAATTGAGTATTGTGAATAGAATTGGGTAGTAGTTCATTTAATTCGGCATTGTATTGGATTCGATTCGATAATCGCATTTTGCATCCAAAGCCGATGAAGGGCCGAAGGGGGGCCGATGGCGGTTAAGCTGTATCGGCCCTCCCTTCGGCCCTGGCTTCGGCCCTTCTTTCGGCCCGTCCTTCGGCCGTGAACTCGGCCCTTTTTCCGCCCTAAAATTTATTTTTTTCGACTGACAGCCCGATTACATCCGACTCCCGATTAGAGAGAAGACATTAAAAGTGACTACATACTGGAGAGATTCATTATCGGAACTGATTAAGACTGCACTTTCGAGGCGGGGGGTAATAACTTAGTCCGGCGGTTTAGAGAGGGACAGTTTGGGCACCTTTTGAGCTGGAGGAAAGGAAAAAGTTCGGTAATAGCATTGTATGTGCTACGAGGTGCAGGCACCGGCCGGGGAGGCTCGTTTTCACATATCCGGGCGAGAGCTTCGATTTTCCCAGTTGAAATATGCATTGGTGATATGATTATTTTTCGGTCCCTCTGAATTTGATACGAATGCACCTCGCGAGCCCAGAGAATCGACGGTATACATGAGCCTCACAGGTGGAAATCCAATAACCGGAGGCAAGCTACTGAAACTGTGGAAAAGTGATAAGCTCCGTGAGCTCTCCGAAGATGAGCATCTGAAGGTGGCCAATGTCCTGGCACTAATGTGTTTTTTCTTCGCTCCTACCGAGACGAAGAAGGTGGAGACCTGGATGTGGGTACTGGCAGATGATTTAGATGCGTGGAACGCGTTTCCATGGGGATCCTACACCTACAATGCCCTCCTCCACTACATGAGCTTCGTACCGAAGCGAATAAATATTTATGGGTCAGTTTGGGTCATTCAGGTACGAATAAATATTTAATTATTTTTCAACAATTTTATAGTAGTCATGATGTTTAATGATGTTCTTGTATTTTAGATTTGGGCATATGAGGCGATACCAGATTTGGGCCGGCTGTGTGTCCGCCTAGTTAACACCGGATGTATGCCCCGTTGTATTAAGTGGGTTTACACTACGCCACCAGATACGGAGTGGATTAGTTTCTTCGCCACACCGGTAAATAAAATTTTAAATAAATATTTTTTTATTTTACAAGTAGAAGAATGTATTGTAACTTGTGATTACATTTTTTTAACAGATGCAGGCACCTCCCCTTGAGACTCTGATGCCTACTCCGGAGGAGCAGCTTACAGAATATTAGAGAAGGGTGAATGGAGATGATCCGATTGCTGTGACATTTCCGAGACCCGTCCCCATACAGCCTAGGCAAGTCGATGAAGCTGGCAGTGTAGAAACTCCGGCGCCCCCTGCACAAAAGAAAAAATCAAAGAAGAAACGCGCACTGGTTGAGGTAGAGTCATCCCGTCAGCGTCCGGATCAAGATTCGTCTGTTCCTACTTACGACCGAGCCTTGCGGACATTAGAAGAATGCTTCAAAAAGCACGAGGAAGAGCTGTTAAAGAAAGTGGATGAGCGGTGGAAGCTGCGGGAAAAAAAAATTCGATAAAATTGGAAAACTGATCGAAAAAGTGTTCAGCAAGGGCAAGAGCAAGGGTACGAGCAGAGGATCCACATCCTTTAGTTTGGAGGATTGGGAAGGGGAGGATGTTGAGGACAATCCGGTGGAGGAAACATCCGCACCGTAGGGGAGGATTGTCACAGTACATCAGTGGCCGAGCTGGAATGAAAGAGAAGATCAACCACATGAAGATGAGGATTACACGGCGCTTGGCGATGCAAATCCGTGGGATGCGGCGGCTCGAATGGTTCACCGGGGATTTGATCAGGGCCGACATAGCATGTACGAGGAGAGAGATGTTTGGGTCCCTAGACGTTGGGAGCCACTTCCTCGAGATGAGCCACCGCCTGTACAGGTATTTGACGATTGTTACTTAATTATATATTTTTCATTTCTTTATGTGTGTTTGTCATAAATGCAGCAACAACTGTTTATCGGTTCCGAGTTCTTTGATACGGAGGATGTACGATAAATATATGAAAGTCAAGCTCCGGAACAGAGAATTGAAGAAAGCCAAGCTCCGGTACTAACTTGATTTTAAGATTTATTTTTAATTATTTAATTAATACATCATATTTGCATTTTACAGCCCTTAGTGACTCCACGAGATAATCCTTCTGGAGTTCCATACATGGTAGATGCCGGTGATGTTTTGAGGAGAAATTTTGAGGGGTTCATGGCCGCTGGTGTTTCTGCAAAGATTACGGTGTCGCAGCATGACCTCTCGCATGATTTTTTCAACAGCATCCTCAACGTTAAGTCCGACATGGGGCAGGTGGAGGTTGATTTGTACATGTCCTACCTTCGTTCAAGGCTTGAGGTGTACAAGGACCGCGACGTGTTGGCTACTCCTGATTCACGCTATACGGTCATAGCAGGGTCGTCAGTTTTTGTAAGTTTAGTTTTTTCAATTTTTTTTATTTTACTAGTATGACATTCCTGATAATGTGTTTGTTTTTCAACTAGACTGCGCTCGCGGACGCATGGAATACAAAAATCTAGGAGTCCGATAGCGATTTCCATGAGCGCTTCGAGGTGAACTATGAAGGTTGGATACCTAATCCGGGTTTGCTCGAGGCCGTGTTTGGAGCGGATCAAGGAATTGGCGGTTCACGGATGCCGTGGTTCAATGCAAAATTCGTAAGTGTTAATATTTTATTATTTTTTAACTTGAACTAATTTTTATGCTCGAATAGGTAATTTTCCCGGTGTTGGCCGCCTCGCATTGGGTAACTGTCCGCCTGCGTATCGAGTTCTGGACATTGGAGCTGTATGACTTACTAAACAAAAAGGCCGACCCACATACATTTGAAGTGAGAGAACAAAATCTGAAGCCGCTCCGAAAGCTCATCGGACGATTGCTAGATGTAAGTATCTGAAATACTTAATTTTCATTAGACTAGATGTAAAGGTACGAGCTACTAACTTTCTTTCAATAGGCTTCTAGTTATTGGATAACAAATAAGTTCAACTTGAAGCATCCGGGCTGGCGGAGTCCCCAATTCGTCTTGATGCCGCAGACAGAACAGTTCAAGCAACCAGATTCGAACAGTTGTGGCCCATTTACATGTATGGCAATCGAGAGACTCATCAGTGGATACCCTACACCCAAATGGGGTAATCAGAAGACCAACATCAGAATATATCGGGAGTGGATGGCGTGGAAATGCTTCGAACAATGCTACTACGAAACCACTCATTCCGACGAATAAATGAATGTATTTTGTAACAATTATATAACAATTATATTTATGCTTTCGAACAATTTGCTCTCTGCCGATATTGTTCTTCTCGGCCGAGGGTCGATATTCTTCTTCTCAGCCGAGGGCCGAATATCAACCGAGGACTGAGGGCCGAGGGCCGAGGGCCAAGGGCTGAGGGTCGAGTCAACACCGAGGGCCGAATATCAGCCGAGGGCCGAGGGCTGAATATCAGCCGAGGGCCGAGTGCTGAATATCAACCGAGTGCCGAATATCAACCGAGGGCCGAATATCAACCGAGTGCCGAATATCAACTAAGGGCCGAATATCAGCCGAGGGCCGAGGGCTATCTCCGCCTTGTGTGGCCGATAGGGTAACTACGAAAAGGTAAAAATAATACGAGGGCTAAAACTTAAAAAAGTACAATATATTGGCAAAAAAGAGAACAACGCCACTTCACTCGTTATTTGTCGTTCCAACATTGGGGCATCTCCGCCTTGTGTGACCTTCATCTCCACAATTACCACATTTTTTTCGACGGCGAATTCTTGATGTACTGCCTTCAGCTCCGAAAGGTCGACGGCTATTTCTCGGACGTCCGGCTTGACGCATAATCATTGGTGGAAGAACACAATGTCCTCTATTTCCGGTGGGACACCCCACTCATTCCGAGGAGGTAACGGATTAACTACATCGGTATATATTGCCTTCCACGTCGCCGTCGTATAATAATCATTAATATGATTATATAAATTCTCTCGGCGATGATACAAAATGGCAACAACATGACTACACGGCAATAGGTCGAATTGCCAGACGCCACATTCACACATTTCATCTTCAAGATTTACCCTCCACTGTCGGTCACCTTCGTCGACCTTATATTTATTAGAAGTCACCTGGGTAACCGTAAACCTCCGTGCCAACTCAACTTCATTCCGCATCCTCAACTCAGAAGCCTCAGTCAACAGATTGTTTCTTGAAATTACTTTTACTCGTCGTTGATCGAACCATGACTCTATCATATGACGGATTGCCTCGAGCATAGCAATAATTGGAAGTCGTCTAGCCTCTAACAATCGAGAATTTATTGATTCTGCAGCATTCGATGTAAGTAGAATGTAACTACGACCTTTACTGAACAGTCTCGACCACTTCTCCGATCCGATTTCCATCAACTTTTTGTAAATTCCTGGTTTCCCCCGACGGATGGCGTTCATGGCGTCATGGAACTCTGTCGATCGATAAGCATAAGCAGCTCGATAGAACGACCGGATTACCCACTCACCGTGCCTCGCAAGCTTATTCGATAGATGGTAGTAACAAAGTCCGTGTTGTGCTTCTGGGAAAACCACACTTACCGCATTCGCTATGCTTTTATGTTGGTCTGAAACAATCACTAAATTGTCATCCGTTGGAAATGCGACTCTCAGTCGCATCATAAACCACGTCTATGAAACATCATTTTCAATGGGACCTACACCAAAAGCGAGTGGGAATATTTGCTCATTCGCATCAAAAGTAGCTGCGACGAATAATATTCCCTAGTTTCTCCCTTTCAAATGGGTACCGTCCACCACAATAACCTTTCGGAGGTTGGTTAACCAAGGGGCTCGCGATACACCAAGCGCCATAAATAGATGTCGGAAACGACCATCCTCACCAACATCAAGATCCGTATAAGTTCCCGGATTAGTTAGTTCCAACAAATGCAGATATTTAGGCAGTTTGCTGAACGAACAACATGTCAGCCGTAAATCATCGAAATTGCTGCGTTGCGCGCTCGGAGGGCCACCCCGTACGTTGCTTGTATTCCAAATTTATCCAACAGATCGGCCTGAATATTAGCCGGTTTCATTAACTTGCTTTGACGGCGCATTTTACGGGCTATATAAGCAGCTACAACCTTCGACCTCACATTTCGTTCGCCTAGCCCGGATAAATCAGTTGTACAATTGTGCTCCGCAACCCATTTACTAACCTCCCAACATGTCTGACCTCTACAATATGCCCGTACCTCGAATGGACAATCAACACTTCTTCTGCACAAATATTCCAAGCGGGAAGCACTCGAACGTTGCACTCTGAAATCCGCACCGTTTTCCAAATGGAATAGAGCAACAGCAGCATAAAGTTCGTCTTACGAGCTGAACATCAATCCTGCCCGCAAACTTCCGTCTACAACAGTGTTCAAGTTCCGCGCCGCTAATGAATCGGCAACATCAAGGGGAACAATAGGAAGTAGCCAGTTGCTTGCTGCTTCTATGTACAGTCTCGTTATTTGTTCGAGAACGATTGACTGGAACTAGCAACGACATAAGTTGACTTACGCCACCCTCCCTCCGAATCCATGCAGCAAAATCTTGTAACGAACAATTAATCAAGACAGAAGGAATATCTTCATCCTCATCATCAGATGATGATGAGTCCAAATCCGCCTCATCATCTGAATCCATCTCCACAACAATATTCCTTTGGGGAGACCGTCCGCCATCATTACTTCTACTTCCTTGCCCCGTAAACCAATTAGGACCCCCGAAATTAAAATTATCTTCGGGAAATTGATTCTGGTTTGGGATACCAAATTGAGGATTTTGCACTTCAGGATACACAACAAACACAACCGGCTCTACGTCGATAGAGCACAGCCGCAGAAGATCAGTATCATGACCCAGAATGGCCTTCATCATCCTGCCGGTTCGTCGGGAAGCAGCAGTATAGTAAATGAAGTAGTTGAACGGAAGGGAATAAGCACTGAGCCACCGATCAATACTTTGTCGAAGATATTCGACCGAAATATTATTTGAAGGAATGTAAACCATGAACTCATTGCCACCGACATAATTCGACTCTGCATCGAATTCACCGTTCAATTTCACAATAATTGATCGATAATTGGCCATTTCTATGAAGTTGATGTGAAGAATTGAGAAGAGTGGAAGTGAAATGAGGAATTTTTTTGTTGATTCAACCAAATCAGTCATTCTACGTCTTATAAGAAAATTTTCAGTCAATTTTCACGTGAGAATCGGATTCGTGTAGTCATTTCCCCATCGCCCCCCCATCCATCGGCCCCCATCGGCCCCATTAACGTGCATGTGACTGTCATATCCGACTAATCATTTCAGCAAATAAAACTGAATTGAAACTGCACCTCCCACATGTCTTCGATCGGCCCTCCATTGGCCCATCATCGGCCCCCCATCGGCCCTACTGTACGTTTGCAGAAAAAGCCATGCATGTGTCTTGTCGAATGCTGTGTCGAATCCCGTCTCGAAGAAAGGGATGGAGGGCCGATGAAGGGCCGATGGAGGGCCGATGGATAACCACATTCGGCCCTACTTCGGCCATCACAAACGTGGCTCGGCCTAGGGGATGTTCAGCCTTACTTCGGCCATCACAAATGCTGTGTCGAATCTCCTCTCGGCCGATGTCGGTTAGGGCCGATGGACACCACCCTTTCAGCCTTCCTTCGGCCCTCACAGCAGATATTTTCATCACATCAAGTTATCAGGCTCGGCCGATGGGGAGGGTTCGGCTTTTTTCCTAAGGGCCAATGGGGGGCCGATGGACTCCCCCCATCGGCCCCCCCATCGGCCCTGCGCCGTATAAGACAAAATGACTATATTTGTGTTTTGTTTTAGTGGTGGACTATAAATGTTTTTCGGTTTCTACTGTGTGGCTACTGCTACAAATTCCCCAAGAAACAATCGCACGCTTTATTTGGAATCTCTCTGTCCGTGATTGTAAATTCTTTGCAATTCAAATCCTAAAACCACCTCCAAGGGTTTCTTCAAGTCCTATCCCTATTTTTGAATGAAAATAGTATTTCGTCTTCAACGATTTTTCCTTATCTCTACCTAAAAAGTAATATTTCAGAATATTTTTATTTTTTAATTTTACAAATTAATTTTAAATACAATTTTTTTTATAATTATTAAACTAAAAATAATAATATGTTTATTTAAAAAATATAATTAAAAATTTACATTAATTGTAAAAAATAATTTAAATTACTTAAATAAAAAGGATAAATTATATAATATTTAATTCTCCAAAAATTGCTTTTCAAAAATAAATAATAAAAAATTAAGAAAAAATGATAGGGTAGCGGATAAGATAGCCAATTTTCTTCCCAACGTAAAAAATAATTTTTGATTCCTTTATTTGTGTGCAAGAGATGGGGGGACCGAGAAAAATAGGGGAATCTCATTGTTTTTAGGAGGGTTGGAGATGGCCTAGCAACACCCTCGCCAACGGAAGAACCCTTCGTCTTTTACACAGATGCTGTCACTCTAATTTCCCCCCTCTTGTAAAACGCAGAGATTATCAAGGGCTTTCCCTCTCCTCTCCGCCGTGCCGCCTTGCTCGATTCTCTAATTTCTTCATCCCTTCCACGATCATCACCTGGTACGCCTCTCCTCCTTGTTTTAATTCTTATAATTTATTGTCACTCTGTTTCATATGTTTTGAATAGGATAATTGTAGTTCGTATGTTGAATTAGGTTTCAGTAGGCATTGCTGTCTCTACTTCCGTGGATTATGGATAAATATAAAATCCTTTTCATGAAAGCAAATGTGTGGAAGTCTGTTTTCTATTGCTTTCTGCACTAATTAACAACTTGCAAGGTTTCCTTCTTGTCTAGATTTTGGTTTATCAATCAATTTTGCTTCCGAATTTAGTTAATCAATTTGTTAAAAAGTTATCACGCTTGGGGATTGATAAATCATTGTATTTTTTACTAGCATTTTTACACTCGACTCATTCTGCAAATCCTTCGGGACGCCAGAAAATGTACAAAAGCAAATTGCAGGAGCTATGCCAGCGGCAGAGCTGGGAGTTGCCGGAGTACACAGCTGTCAAAGACGGCCCAAATCACATGCCGCGCTTCACTGCTACTGTCAGTGTACAGGGGCAGCTCTTCGAGATTCCCGCCCCCTGCAAGTCCTCTAAGGAGGCCCAAAACACTGCCGCTCAAATTGCTTTCAACCACTTGACTTCTCCTCCACCCGCAGCTGCCCCATCTCCGCCACCCGCAGCTGCCCCATCTCCGCCCTTCATCGCCTCGACTGATGCTCGGTTACCCGGTGCACCACCTCAAATTCCTCCTGTTGCCATTGGAGCAAATCCTCCTCCACTACCTCTCTCCCCATTCCCCTCTTCTCTTCCGGATCCTCCAGTTGGTAATTCTTTGTTTTTAATTCGTTGCATTTATTTTGTGTTTTTGTGTTTTGAAACTTGTTGGAAATAAAATTGATTGCAACTGAAGCATTGAGGGGTGAGCTTGTTTTTTCCGGTCGAATTGTGAGCTTTTCCATAAGTTGAGGAGTGAGCTTGTTTACTTGTTTTTATTTTTCCATTTTGAAGTCGTAAATCCTCTATTATCTATTAATCCTCATTTCTTCCTTCATAAATGACTAATCATACTTGTAATGCTAAATCATGCCAGCTTTTTAAATCAAACTATATGTTCAATCCCTTATTGGTAAATGTAGTTCCAAGACTTCACTGTCCCTCTTTATGTATGAGATTGTTCGTATAAAAGAAACTACTATCATGTGGATTTACTGCAATCTATAATGATATGAGACATTGAAACTTTGATGACACTTGTGCAGGACTTTTGACAATGAAAAAATATAATGTTAGTGCAAAACCTCTCAAGGAGGAGTTACCGCAAGAGAATTGTTATGATACGTCAGAATCTCCTGTAGATTATAAGAGTGCAATAGGCTCCCAAAATAAAGGTCAGAAAACGTATCTTGGTTCTGAACTTGCGATTTCTTGAATTATCCTGTTTGTTTGAGATATTGTACTGATATAATTACTGGAGCTCTAATATTTATTATGATGCATAATGTTTTTTTTTTCTGGAAGATTGGTGGTTTGTGTAAACATTCATAGAGTTGAGCCAACGTCATCTATACTAACCAAGCATTGCCTTGTACTGCTCTTCAAGAACTTTCTTTTGCATTATATACGGTTATGGTAAGCTCGAAAAGTGTATAGTCTAATTCGCACCTCTGTGAAGAGAAGGAACCATGTATGGACGGGTTAGAATCTTGAGCTCAAGCTTCTGACGGATCACCTAAGCTGAACCAGATAGCTAAAGAAACAGGAAAGATAATGCATTCATGTGTTGCAAGATACTTAAAATTAAAGCCACTAGATATGGTGTTTGTGCAAATAAGATTTCATTGCTATACAGGATTTAATTCCGAATATATCGCATAATATAATTCTGAATGACCCTAAACCAGTAACCATTGCATTTATGTTGTCTAGCTGCCTTCAAAAGGTCAATTTAACTAAAAAGTTGGAGAATATTGTTGCCTTAGTGAATTGATATGTTGTGAATGTGTGTAGACCTTCACTAACTTCTATCACTAGGTAGCTGAAATTAAATTTGGAACACGTGACATGAAGTAAATTTCCTACACGAGACACCTTTCCCCACCTTTGTTACTTCCACAATGGGATGCAGACATACCTATTTGCCTAACATGGACTGCTTTATTGAGAAGTATGCACATAAAAGATGTATAAAAATTGTTTATTTGATTTTCACTCAAGTTTAATGCAAATTGTTTGTTTGATTGTTTACATTACTCTTTTCCTTTTCAGATATATTACATATGTATAAGAATCTATTGCAGCAATATGCTCAAAAAGAAAATCTCGGTTTCCCTGTGTACACTTCTGAAGCTGAAGGCCCTCCTCATGATCGGCGTTTTAAGTCAAAAGTCTCTATTAATGAAAAATCATACAGTACATTAGAATTTTTCTCCACATTGAAGGAAGCCGAACAAGCTGCTGCTAAAATTGCTTGTCAGACATTATCCGTAGATACAAATCAAGAGGCTAGTATTCGAACTCCTTTATTTATGTGATTTATCATCTATTGCGCTAGTTAACAAGTAAATAAATCGGATATGACCTCAGGATAAAGGCTTATACAAGAATCTTCTGCAAGAATTTGCCCTAAAAAAGGGTATGATGTGTCCATCATATGAGACAGCCTCGTCCGGGTCGTCCCACAAACCAATATTTGTGTCAACAGTGGAGATAGGAACGAACAGTTTTAAAGGGGCCGAGTCTAAAACCAAAAAGCAGGCAGAGATGAATGCAGCTAAAGTTGCTTACTATGCTCTTATGCAAGGTAAAAAAAATTATGGCCCGTAGACCTTAGTTGTAGTGACTTTTCGGAGTTCTATTTTCAGTTATTCTTGATTTATTATGAATTGTGTTTCAGCTATCCTACTCAGCTGAGAGAAACTCACGAACCACTTTACATACCTACTCAGCTGCTCGTGCATTGGATTTTAAATATCCAATATACTAATTCATTTTAGACATGGTTGCACCATATAAAATTATTTCAAGAAATATAATAAAGCAACTCGGAAATCCAAAATGGAAGAATGATTGGTATACTATTTCTTTTGTCTACATTTAGCTTCTTATTTGTAATCAAGCTTTACTTTTTTGGAATGTATAAATTTTGATGAGTAGGAAAATTTAATGTGCTTCTATTTAGGTCCCATACCAATCAACCTAGGCCAACCGTACGTTGATTTTTATCATGGCTTTGTGATGTATTTGGAGTTATCTTTCTTGACTGCAAAATTAGTAGATTAGTGTTTCTAAATATTATCTTTATTAATGTCATTTTATCTTGCTAATAGTATGCCTCTTTTGAGGACCGGTGGTGAGCTACCGTTGTCCCTATGTTTTCCTCCAATAAAGTCTATTTGAATTGATTATCGCAATGTCAAACTGGTAAATCTGGTCTAATTCTGATTTTACTTGATTTTAAATTAAGATATGCTTGCACTATATGGGCTGCACTTTACTTCTCGTTGGTTCATAGACGGTGTTGTATTAGCAACTCATTCATCGTAGTGGATTGAAGGTTAACAACATTGCAGACTTGAGCATGATAACTCATGCGATTCGGGTTTCGTATTAATGAATTTAAGCACAGACAAGTTAGTTGCATGCCCTAAACATACTCTTGAATTTTTCAGGATGCCCACCTACAAATTCCGTAATGTCGTCTCCTACAAACAGATCCACTTTTGCTGGTAATCTTTCACAGACTATCCGGCCTATTGCACCAACTGAAAAGCATCAAGCTGCAACAGATGCAGGTAGTTTGTTTCTAAAATCCCCACATTTAGAATGCCATGTAGTTGATTACACTTGATTTCTGCCTTTTATGTGAGTAGTTATGAATAGTTCATGTCTATACCCTCTTCTATCAAAAAGTATGTACTTCGTTCCACTCCACTGGTCCCATTTCCTTTGTTAACTTAAATAATACTCCCTCCGTACCATTGAAGTTGTCCGCTTTCTTTTCGGCACTGCATATTATCTTAATTAATGTCTTTTTTTATCTTGCTAATAGTATGCCTCTTTTGAGGACCGGTGGTGAGCTACCGTTGTCCCTATGTTTTCCTCCAATACAGTCTATTTGAAATGATTATCGCAATGTCAAACTGGTAAATATGGTCTAACTCTGATTTTACTTGATTTTAAATTAAGATATGCTTACACTATATGGGCTGCACTTTACTTCTCGTTGGTTCATAGACGGTGTTGTATTAGCAACTCATTCATCGAAGTGGATTGAAGGTTAACAACATTGCAGACTTGAGCATGATAACTCATGCGATTCGGGTTTCGTATTAATGAATTTAAGCACAGACAAGTTAGTTGCATGCCCTAAACATACTCTTGAATTTTTCAGGATGCCCACCTACGAATTCCGTAATGTCGTCTCCTACTATCAGATCCACTTTTGCTGGTAATCTGTCACAGACTATCCAGCCCACTGCACCAACTGAAAAGCATCAAGCTGGTATTCTGTCACAGACTATCCAGCCCAGTGCACCAACTGAAAAGCATCAAGCTGCAAAAGATGCAGGTAGTTTCTAAAATCCCCACATTTAGAATGCCATGTAGTTGATTACACTTGATTTCTGCCTTTTATGTGAGTAGTTATGAATAGTCTATATCTATACCCTCTTCTATCAAAAACTATGTATTCCGTCCCACTCCACTGGTCTCATTTCCTTTGTTGAACTTAAATAATACTCCCTCCATCCTATTGAAGTTGTCCACTTTCTTTTCGGCACAGTTTTTAATGAGTAGTTGATGTGTGTATAATTGTATAAAGTTGTAGGTCTCTAAAAAAAGTGTTTGTAATAATTTGACAAAAAAATGGAACTGGACAACTTCAAAGGGACGGCTAAAAAGGTATACTGGACAACTTCAATGGGACGGAAGGAGTACTCTAATATATCTAGTGGACCCCACAACTTTCTATTATTTTACACACAACAAACAACTTTCTTAATCTTTGTGTCGAAATGAAATGAGACTAATGGAGTAAGACGGAGGGAGTATCAATCCAGTTCAGCTTCTCTTACAAATTTCTCATGATTCATAACTTCTTTCCCATGTTGATTACACTTCAGAAGGGCATCAAGACACGAAAAGAGCCAAGTCTGTGCTGAAAAAGGCCGATGTGAGTCCGATCAAGCCTCCATCTAATGATACAACTATGGAGAGCTCAACAATTACCGAGCCTCACCACGAGCCAACAGTTGAGAACAACAAGCCGTCTATCCAGTGGAAGACCGTTGTTTTCCCACGTAAATTTAACCGCCCAATACCTGAAAACGCCTCAGTGATGCCATACAGCGACAACCAGTGGGTTGCGTATCGAGCTAAGCTAGACCAGAAACCAACTGCATAAGTACGGTATTTTTGCTAACTTGTTTTAGGTGATGTTAACTTTTGGGTTCTGTAGTAGAAGACTATGTAATTGTATATCAGAATAATTGTTTGGTGATGGAAACCATGGGTCTGCAGTAAGAGCATGTAACAGTAAGAATCATTGTTTTGTGAAGGAAATGCATGCATCCCTTTTTCATTTCTTTCAAGTTATTTTCGACCAACTTTAATCTGCTCAAATATCGTATATAGTACAGTAAAATCTCTTTATAATACTCTTTCTGTTTCATAGATTTAGTCTATTTTTTTTTCTGTATAAAGTTGTAGATCCTTTAAAAAAAGTGTTTGTAATAATTTGGCAAAAAAAAACTATACTATTTTAATCGGACAGTCTGAAAGGTATATTGGACTTAATTTATGGGACGGAAGGAGTAATCCACAATATCGTAAAACCTCTTTATAGTAATAAAAGAGAATTTCCCTCTTACTTGAGAGCTGCACTGGTTGCTCTTTATAGTAATAAAAAACTACAATTATATAACTATGTAACTTTACCTCAATATGATATGAAATACCTCGAGATCTTTCCATTTACGATCCTCCATAGAATCTCCCTCGAGAATAATAGAATAAAATCTCCCTCGAGAATAATAGAGCAACAATTAGGGTTGTATTCGGTTCGGTTTTTTATGTATTTTAGGAATCGAACCAAACACATAGAAATGGTTCGGTTCGGTTCGGTTCGATGGGTTTTTCAATATCGGAACCGAACCGAACCATATAAATAATGGTTCGGTCGGTTCGGTTCCTCGGTTCACTTTTTTTATTTTTTTATTTATTTTTTAAATCCTAAATAATGCAAGAATAATAGTTCGTAGGATGTCACTCATTCCAAACTCATAAGTATATAGTTGTTACTCATTTTTCTTCATTTGTAAAGATTATAATTGATCTTAACTTAAATATAATATCTAAATCCAATAATATTTTCATATAAGAAAGATAAATATTAAATAAAAAATTAAAAAATAGGATTTTGGTTCGGTTCGGTTCGAATCGTTCAAAAATTCTTGAAACCGCGAACCGAACCGAATGTAAACGGTTTCTAAAAAAATACACCGAACCAAACCGCAAAACCGAAACGAACTGCATTTTTCGATTTGATTCGGTTCGGTCCGATCGATTTCGCGGTTCGGAGCGGAACCACTTACACCCCTAGCTACAATGAAGCTAATGAATTCTAAATATAAGAAAAATTATTCTTGTAACTTTGAATTTGGATTTAGTTGTGATTGCAAAGAGAAGATCTCTGTTGCTATTACGTATCATGCTTCTCAGCTCCACGCCGTATTTCTTCTGCAGCTCCGTCTCGATCACGTCCATGTCCGCCTCCGCCAGGCTCACGATCACGCGCGCCACCGCCGCTTCGTCGCTCCTTTTCCCCTTCAACCATCCCTACAGAACCTAATTAGTACCAAATTTCAACGTTCATTTCTCGTTTTGAAGTTAATTTTCGTTTTCAATTGAAGGGAAAATTGAAGACCTCAGCGTAATATCTCGGCGGATTGCATATGCATTTCGCGACGAGTCTCACCGCATCTCCGATTCCTCCGCAGTCTAGGGTTTTCAGAAACTGCAAAAAAAAGGAAATTGCGTTGCTTTTGCGCGTTATTGATGAAGAAAGGAATCATCGGCTATGAACACGGTGTACGTAGCCTGGTGTAGCTGTGGCCGTAGATTCGCGTGTAGGAGGAGAATGTTAGCTTGATCTCCAGCACAACGGCTTCATCAGTGCTGGCGCCGGCGTTTCATTCCCCTGTTTCGTACAGCCTCTTCGCGTCGCATTTGGCAATGTGCTGGCTGATTTCGTCGTGGTGCGGCTTGTGCGATGCAGATTGGGCTAACAAGATCTACCATGATTTCAGCAAAAAACAGATTGCGAATTTTGGAATTAGATGAAAATGAAGTGAAATTCTTACCTTTTGGAGCGGATGCGGAGGGTCAATGCTGGCAATTTCTAGGTCTAAATGGCTCCGACATCTGGCATGATACGCTTGGTGTATGAGAAGAACATGGCTGGATTTTCGACAAGTGTAGATCTCGACGAGTGCCTTGTAATCGACGTGAGTTTGGCCAAGCGCCTCTCTCGCGATTGCTGCGTCGCATTGGAACGGATTCAGCATCATCAAACTCAACACGGATGGAACAGGGTCGACTAGATCCACACCGTAGATCTTCATGTAAGTTTCTCGAACTTTCCTCCGCTCGAGCTGGCTCAAACTGATGAGAAGCGTGATTAGGTTTTTTCATGAATTTCCTTGCAGAGATTCTCGAAGTTGAGATCAGTTCTTCATGTTTCAATGGTGATGCTGGTGAGGGGTTTGGTCCATTATTTGAAGGGATTGATGAATGCGTTGAAGAGAGGGAAAAGGGTAAAAGGTATGCGTGCAAGTAGAAGTATGATGTATAGTTTGTTTGTATGTTTGTGCAAAGTGCCTGGACAAGTTTGTAGTTTTGTGCAAGCTTCATGGCTTTCTGAGTAGACAATAACTCCCTTCTTTTTCCTACCTTTTCTGGGCACAAAACTTGAAAAGTAATTACTCATTCTCTAGTTTACCAAACTCTCTCTCTCTCTCTCTCTAGTTTCATTCAATCGCTTCCCTTACCTCGTTATTTAGCACTAACCTTGTGGCCTGGACTAGGCCCATCTTTTGGGCTGGCCTGACTTTATAGCCCTACCCTTTATCGACCGGACCCATCGAATTGTCACTCCTATGCTTACCCAACAGAGGTTTATTTACTAGAGTTAAAGTAGTTGAAATTGTCTATTCGGGGATATGTATTGTCTTGTGTTTGAACCTCACCAATAGATCGAGTATTACGATTTTCTTTTATTGAGATTCTCTATTCTAGCATTTTTCTAAGATAGATATGATTGATTTTAATATACACTAGGACAGCACCGTGCTACGCACGAAAAAATATTATAATTTCGTTATAAAGTAATATTTTCTCAAATAATA
>JAPVEC010000211.1:0-20925 GCA_028984105.1 Lavandula angustifolia | reverse complement strand
ACGAAATTCAATTCATCTTGCATCTGCTACAAATTACGAATACCATAATTTGGATTTGAAAATATTAAACCTTATTTAGTTCATTGAAATCATGTATACTTAATTTGGAGAAATCAATATCTAATTATCTAATTAAATAGGTATGAAATCATATACACTTATTTTACTTTAGTAGGTTGTTAAGATTTGTTATGCTTTTTTTTTCCCTTTGTTTGTCACTATTGGAGTTTCTTCTCTAAGAAAAAAAATATGGATTGTTTTATGAAATATTTTTTAATATCGACAAGAAAAAATATTGAACCGATGAATATTAGTATTTTTTTTAAAAGGTATACGGAGTATATTGTAATCTCTAATTTGAGCTGTGAGTTTTGACCAATCTGAAACGCATATTCACTCTATCGAATAAATATACTTATTTGAATCCTATGTGCAAAATGATTAATTGTTTCATGCATATCACGGCATTAAGATTCGAATTATTTTCATGTTAGGATTGTGTGGCAGGACTTAATCCATTGATATCCTCGTTATTCATTCAAAGTCAAGTTAAGGTGAGGATCTTACCGTTTATCTTTATTATACATTGTGCTCGATATTTTATGTGATTATGACAGGCGTGAAGGAAAAGGGTCGAAATCGAGCTCTAGGATCGAAATAGAATCACGAAAGAAAAGGCAAGGTCGAAATCGGGCTTAGGGTTTACGGTTTTTTTGGCTTAGGGTTTAGGGTTTAGGGTTTAGGGGTTTAGGATTTAGGGTTCGGGGTTGGGGGTTTAGGGTTTAGGGTTTAGGGTTTTGACTCCGTGTGAATGGGAGAGTGTTCTTATGAAGATGAAGAACTTCGGATGAATGTTTGGAGATGATATGAGAAAGAAAGAAAGAAGAAGAAGAAGGAAGAGGAACGTTGAATGTAGTCCTTTGGCTTGTTTGTTTATACGAGAAAAAAGGGAAGACCTAATATCCCTAATTAAGGAAAAAGAAGTCAAAAAAATATTCAAAAGCAAAAAGATAAAAAAAATTGTCTCCCACTAAAAACAATAATTGGGGTTGTTACATATAATGTAATATTATTTATACAAACATGTTATGTTTATATATGGATGCATATGCACACATAAAAGTATATTGCATATGTTTCATAATGACTTATATGGTGCAAACATTATCATATCTATATTTTGACAATGTTTTTTAACTTCATAGTCATTAGGTTGCAAACAATTTCAATCTTAGCGAGAATAGTTTTGACTCCGTGTGAAAACTTCTAGTATTAACATTAATAATACTAACAGAATAGTTTTCATCATCTATCTCTCTTTTCATACTATTAGGATTATGGATAAAAAAAGCTTATAACATGACTTATATACAACTACTTGGCACTTGTTTAGCATAAAAAACATCCAAAATCAACTTTAATGACACTTTTAGCATAAGAAGTCGTTAAAACTCGGTATAAAAATGAATAGTGTATAAACATATACACTTGTTTAACACACTTTTTATATTATATAAAATATATTCAACATTATTATAATCTCTATATTATTATTGTTTTTAATTATTCTATACAGAATAGTTTTGACTCCTTGTGAATGGAAGAGTATATTTTGACTCATGCCATCTCCTTTTCCAAGCTTATAGTTTCGTGTGATGGGTAGTGGAGGTATCCAAAGTAGTTTTTTCAATTTAGTGAAGATGGGAGAGCATAGGCTATCAATAGGATAGAACCATGCATTAAAATTTGTCTCCTTAGTGGAAAACGCGGCACTCTGCATGGCATGGAGGAGATGTATGATGGGATAGGATTAGTGAAGTCTAATAATTGCTAAACCACTACTTGGCCACTTGTTTAGCATGCATGATTAAGAGGAAACACCAAGACAATTGTACAACATTTCCTTACTCGTGGTCTATGAGTGAAGAAAAAGGCTTACAATAAGCTTATAAAGGAGAAGGTGCTCCATTGTTTCCCTGAACCTCTTCGATATATTGTTATTACAACTTCTCTCTCATTCTCGTATCATCTGCAAACATTCACCCCAATTATTTTATTTTGGTGGAAGACATAATCTTTTTGCTTTTTGATTTTTATGATTTCCTTTCCCTTAATCATGGATATTGTTCCTTTCTTTTGCCTCCCCTTTACTTGTATAAACAAGCCCACCAATGATTACATCAAACGTTTCTTCTTCTTCTTCTCATTTTTTCTTCATTCGGAAGTCACCCTCTCAACTCCTTAACTTTCAACGTTTTCATTATCCGTCTCTCTTTTCTACTCTATAGAAAAGTTTATTCAAGTAGAACAATCTTCTTCTACCGTACTCAAGCAACAAGGATCGATAGAGTTGTAACCAAGGTACTCATATGTCTCCATTTTTTTTTTTTTTTTTAAGAAAACAATAGTTTGAAGATGTGGTCAGTGGTCATTCCTAAAGTTCTCCCAAGAATCATGGTTGCATGTGTTTATTACGATCAAAGTATGGAGCACAATTAATAATGAGTGGGTTATCTCTTTTTCTTCCCGCATCTCTTCATGATAAGCTTTTGGGCGAACGTATTTTAAAAGTTTCCTATTACCGCCGAGATTTTCATATCCAAAATACGGTACCTTTAGTACTTGAAAAATTCCAAAACCGTAACGCCCGAAATTTTCAATATAAAATGCATTTCATATCTATTCATGCATGTTATCAAGTGTTTTAGTTTTGTAAGTCGCGCCTTAGAAATTAAAATGAAAAATTAAAGCATTTATCTTATTTGTCTTTAAATCATTTTTGTTATGTAAATTTATTTTGAATTTTGAATGTGTTTGTTTGTATCATATTATGATTATGTTTTTTTTTTTTATTTTTTATAAATCATGTTAGAATTATAAAGAAAGAAAAATATTTATTTATTTTGGATTTCCTAAACCTACTAGGATTCATAAAAGAATATAATATTTATTATTGTATTAAGTTATTAGGAGATAATTTGAAATAATATTTTATGAATAAAATAGATCTTATATTTGTGATATACATGTTTTAGGAAAGAAATCTAGTTTTATTTATCCTTATCCTAATTTATCTAGGATTGAATCTCTTATATGGTAAGTGATAGAATAAATTCTATATAAAATAGATATGGACGAAAATAAACATGGATAAAATATATTTGATACGTTATAGGATTAGGAATCTTTAGATAATGATTTCTAGGCCTATAAATACCCCTTAGTCGCTCATAATATAGCATCCCAAAAGTTTTCGAAAATCCCGTCAGGCATCCCCTGAGAACTGTTACAAGAAATATTTACACATCTTCCCGGTATCCTATCGTGGTGAAATTTTAGGAGAAGCTTCCTCGGTATGTAATTTAGATTTCTGTAAAGTTTGGTGATTTTTAGACAAGTCCCTATATTTTAATAAATATTTACTTTTGTACTGCGAAAAACCATGCATCCGGGATAGGTTTTAAAAAATATTTATATCTCACTCCACACAAAACTGATTTTGACTTGATTCTTTTTCCTAAATACTCCACACACGTTGGGGTTTGTAAAATTATTTTATGAAGTGGTTACTTATACATAGTGATTGAAATTTTAGTGATATTTTTACGTATGTCCCCTAGATGTATGTTAAATCTTAGAATTTTTAAGATATGTTTAGTTCCCGAAACTTATAGTTAAAGGTCGTGAGGTCGAAATCGCCTTTGTTGACGCAGTATGTATTGTTTTGGTTATAACTCTTAGAGGACTTATCATTTTGACATGAAACCAAATCGGGTGTGTTTTAGACTCATTAAGGAATCTGTATATTGAAAATTAGAATTTATGGAATGAATTCCTGATCCGTGGAACACTTTTAAAATAGGTATTCTGCACGAATTATGATTAATTGTTTCATGCATATCACAACATTAAGATTTGAGTTATTTCAACGTATAGGATCGGCGCGAAGACTTTAAACATCTGATATCCATAATTTTTCATTCAAAGTCAAGGTTAAGGTGGGAAAGTTATTGTTATCCTTATTATATATTATGTACAGTATTCATGTGTTTATAGGCGTGCATGGGAATGAAAGAGGTCAAGGTCAAGAGGGAGGCCTTTGACCGGGGTCAAGAGGAGGCCCCTATGAAAATTTACGGTCAAAAGGAGACCGTGTGAAATGAAATGGATCCTTAGGGTCAAGAGGAGGCCCTAGGATCGTGTGAAATGAAATGGATCCTTAGGGTCAAGAGGAGGCCCTAGGATCAAAGTTATTCATTATGCATGTTTCATATCCGTGTTTATTGACATTTTATATAGTTTGGATATAAGTGTGTTTCCCAATGAGTAGTCGTACTCATTCCCAATATTTTAACATTTTTGCGGGAAATGGCTCGGCCGATGCGTAGAGGTGTTGGTGGTGATGGTCATACGAGGAAGGATTTATGAAACTTACTATTGCATTAAACTATTTTTATCATGAACTTTACATTTTTATTTAAGACTTCCGGAGTATGAAAATTAATCGAGTTTTCCAATTATTCTTTTCCATGAAAATGTTTTGAAAGAGTTGAAATATGTACGTTAAGCATGAAGTAGCGTCCCTAGTTATGTTTTGAAAATTGGGGGCGTTACAAAAACAATTATAGAGATACAACTTAGGACATCGGTAAGATATTTGTAAATTTTCGTGATTTTTGGACAAGTCCTTATATTTTTAATGAATTTACACTTTTATATTTCCGAAAAACCATGCATCCGGGATAGGGCTTATAAGGTATCGTTTTATATGTCATGTTATAAGTTTAATACTAGTATAAGTCGTTAGAACGCGGAGTTATTTAGAAACGAAAAGTAGAAGTAAGTATCGATATACTTATTTGAATCCTATGTGCAAAATGATTAATTGTTTCATGCGTATCACGGCATTAAGATTTGAATTATTTTCATGTTAGGATTGGCGCGCGAGACTTAATCCATTGATATCCTCGTTATCATTCAAAGTCAAGTTAAGGTGTGGGATGTTACCGCTTTATCTTTATTATACATTGTGCTCGATATTTCATGTGATTATACGAGGCATGAAAGAAAGGGTCAAAATCGGGCTCTAGGATCGAAATCGAATCCCGAAAGAAAAGGCAAGTGGTCGAAATCGGGCCATAGGTTCGGCCGTCAGTCAAAATTCGGCCGTCAGTCAAAATAGGACTGTTTGAAAAGTTCATGTGGTCTGTGTGGCCGAGCATTTCTTTTCATGATCTAATTTTTCATGTCTTTTCGGTGTGATTTATAATTTTGATAAATGTGCAAACAATATCATATCAATATATATTAGGTTCTATGTTCTATTTTAACTCGTATGCGAATACCTATATTAGAAAAATTTCACGTAACATGATTTCATTCCATAAATTCTAAATTTCTATATATAGATTCCTTAATGAGTCTAAATCATACCGGAATTGATTTCAAGTAACCATTTTTGTGGAGTGAGATATAAACATTTTTATAAACCTTATCCCGGATGCATAGTTTTTCGGGAGTATAAAAGTGGAAATGCATTAAAAATATCAGGACTTGTCCAAAAATAACGAAAATTTACAGAGACCTTAAAGACATCCTAAACTTTATCTTTATAATTTTTCTGGATTTTTTTCAAGTAACATAAGATCGTGTATTTGGCCCTCAAACTGTTGTAGAAAAAGTAAATGACGAGGACAACTTATGTTCTCATGAAACTTAAACATTTCTTGTTGTCTTACATCTAGATCTACACATGCAATTTAATGAAACCACAATTGTACCTGCAGTTTGACTCCTTGTGAATGGGTGAGTGTTTACAAAGATGAAGAACTCGGGTAAATATTTGGAGATGATATGAAAAAAAAAGAAGAAGAAGAAGGAACGTTGGATAACATCATTTGGTTTGCTTTGCTTGTTTATACAAGAAAAAGGGGAGGCAATATCCCTAATTAAGGGAAAAGGAAGACTACAAATTTCAAAAGCAAAAGAAATAAATTTTTGTCTCTCACCAAAAAATAATAATTGAGGTGTTGTTACATATAATGTAATATTATTTACAAACATGAAATGTTTATATTTATGGTTGTATACGCACGGACAAAAGTATATGCATATGTTTCATAATGCTTTATATGGTTTGCAATGTTGCGTGTGTATATATTATCGTGTAATTACCTCTACTTGTTGATATAATGAAGTCATGCTCTAACAACATACTCTAATTGAAATTTATCAACTTAACAAATTTTAAATCTATAGTCATATGTAGATATAATTTCGATTAGGAAATCAGTGACTATATTATCGTCTAGTAATTTCTCTCAGTATGCAATTTATTAATAACTTATATTATTTTAGTCGAATAACGCGCCGTGATTATCTACGCCAACACTAATGTATAATGGCACACGTACACTACATGCATACCGATATTCTAAGGCGCGACTTACAAAACTAAAACACTTGATAACATGTATGAATAAATATGCAATGCATTTTATATCAAAAATTTCGGGCGTTACAAAAACAATCCTACCCCTTTTATCGATTGCGTAGAACCTCCCTCCCAATAGAATGATATCATCATACCGCCATGGAGAATCATCAACAATGAACCTCTCCATTCCTCATCAAAAGACTTATACACCATCAATTTCTGGAACTATGAATGGCAAGAATCACAAATCCGCCTCTCCCGTTATTCAAAACCGCAACTTTTTTCCTTGCGGGGATGCCAATGTTCGATCGAATCCGCCTTCGTGCAGTAATTGCTATGCAGCGAGCCTATATTCTTCGCCTAATTCTCTAACCCTAATATTCGAAAAATCAAACACCTTACGAATTGCATCGGGATATTTGAACTGGTTTCCATCAATCGCGTGGAGAACACACATTCGGTCCGAGCTAGCACGGACCAATTTGACTATCCATGAGGACTTCCCCCGACAGCGATGATTGAAGAAGATATACCTTGTTGGGTGATGATTCAATCCTCGGCATGATCATAGTTATGGGAAATGACTTATCTTCTATCTTGGATCACGCTCGGTAGCCTCGTGCTCCGAACTATTGAGAAGATTTGAAGATCCCAAAACCCTATCTGATTGGTGAACCATTCCTTTGTATTTGTATTTGTCTCTGAGGTTTCAGACTCGGTAGACACTCTGCTCCGGTCAAGGCGCTCGGTAGCTTATTTGCCTCGGCACATACAGAAGACTTCGATGATCTTGGACTCGGCAAGAGCAAGATATCTTGAAAGACTCGATGATCTTGGACTCGAGGGAGCAAGATAACTTAAAGACTCAAATATCGACTCAGCAGAGCAAGATATCGAGAGAGTCGATCGAACTAAACTCGAGCGGAGTAGTTCACTTGGACTCGTAGCTGATCATCATAGACTTATCTTGAGCAGTCCTATCTACGAATACGAGGTCGACTCAAGCAACGGCGGATAGTCTTCGGGGATCGACGAATCTTTTGAAAGACAATCGCAGCCATCATGTACGAGGAAGAGGGAAGTCAGCTTCAGTCTATCTCGAAGTTTGTGCTGTCTCAACCACTACATCTACCTCAACGAATGACAAGCATACACGTGTCTTCTCACCTGCTAAAGCTGCAAGTCAACACTTTCCGGAAAAGGAGGAAAAGGCACTGTTGCCTACACCAAAAGAGCCGTTTGCTACCAAAAAGAGAGAGAGAGAAGAAGATCGTCTCCAACGGATCTATTTCAATCTCTGCTCTATAAATAGAGGGATTATTCAAGAAGAATACAAGGAATGCACGTATCTAGAGCAAAAATCAAGAAAGCATTCAACGAGCAAAGAACCCAAAGAACTACGTCTTAGCAAAAACTCGAAGAACATTCTCCGGCGAAAGACTACATTCTAGCTCATAGGGAATCAAGCTAAACCAACATATAAAGCCTCTAGTATCCAATCGACGTTACACGAACTTATAGCTTACCTTGACTGTTCGTCGATCTAGAAGCTACTCTTTCATATTCCCTATCCCTCTAACCCTAAGCTCAACCGTTCTTATCTATAGCTTAGACGAAGGAGTTCACATCTGAACCCAATCCTTATTGTATAAGGACTCCTTCACTGTTGGAGAAGTTTGTCAAACACTTTAAGTTTGATAGTGTTGTAAGCCGAGACTTGGATCGATATAAAAACCAAGACGCGGCTTTGCCCGGTGTGCAAGCCGACCGAGACTAACTCGGGATAATAAATAGCCTCCCGATCATTCGGGACAGTGGACGTAGGATTTGAGCGATATCCGAACCACTTTAAAAATCCTCGTCTCTTCTTGCTTTCTTAAGCTGTTGCATTGATTTTACCATTCATACCGAGTCCTATATCTACGGACCGAGACAACGTTTTCTCACAAAAACTGATTTGGGCCTACACTATTCCGCACACCGAACTCTTACCGTAGATACCGAATTCGACCTAGTCGGTTAGCGAGATCTCAGTGAGTCGATACTTTTCTAGCCTTTAACACGATTCGAACAGTATGCAGTCTGCCTTGAACTAGTTCAAGATCGGCACCTTCTCGAATAGGGACTGTTCGTGTTCGAAAGTTGAGAAATCGAATCGGGTGTATTCACCCCCCCCTCTACACCCGACCGTACACTCGGGACCAACAATTGGTATCAGAGCAGGAGTTCTTTGACTCTTGTTATCTTTGAGACTGGTCTATTCGAACGGATCCGAGGGAAAACATTTTCACTGCATATCACTCTACATTCATATCTATATTTTTTTTCATGGCTGATATGTCAGGTATAAGGATGGTACCCATGTTCTCGGTGGAAAATTATGGAGTATGGCGAGTCAGAATGGAAGCACATCTGACATCCCTCCATGATAGTATGATTGAAGTGCTTGAAGATGGACCTATCGTTCCTATGATTGATAGTGTCGTGACTCAGGACCAAGCTCAAGGAGGAGGAATGGTGACTGGGAAGAAGATCCCCAAAGACAGAAGTCTCTTCACTCCAGAAGAGAAGAAGCTTCACAATCTAGATCGAGTCGCCAGAAATGCTATACTAACCACCCTTAGTGATTCTTATCTTGGCAGGGTTCAGGAATGCAAGACTGCTAAAGAACTCTGGGACGCTCTTGCGCTACTGAGTCGAGGGACTCAGAAGATTAAAGCCAACAAATTAGCGCTTGGAACTCCAAAAGCCGGGAAAGCTTGTCTCTCATGCCTGGTGACAAAATCGAAGATCTGAACGTCAGATTTACCAATCTGATGAACTCTATCAATGGGCTGGGAAAGACATTCAGCAACCGAGAGATGAATCTGAAGATTCTGAGGGCACTGCCGGACGGACACTGGACACCTTTTGCCACTCTATTGCGACATTCTGACTTAGATGTTGTGTCTCCTGACCATATCTTTTCAGAATTACAGGCAGAGGAGTTTGAGTTCGACGAGACCTCAAAGAAAGCAGAGATGAAGGCGACACAAAAATCGACCATGCTTTCAAAGCATCGGTCGCCAGACAAAGATCTCCAAAGAACGAGCAAAACGACGAGTAAGACCGAACCTTCACTCAATGATCTACAAGAAGGAAGCCTCGCTCGAAGTATGCACTTGCTCGCCGTAAAGTATCGAAGGAGAAGGAGCGACGCGAAAAAGTGACTAAAGCCTATCGGGAAACGAAAGGTAAGTCAAATTATATGTCGAAACACACTCCCGACTCACAATCTTCTCGAATGCGAAAGAAAGATGACTCGAACCATCAAAGAATAGCGAAAGCAAAGAAGAAAGAGTCATTGCTTGTTACAATCGCAAGAAGCCGGGACATTATCGGTATGAATGTCCCGAGCTCGATAGTCTTGGAACGCGCAGCACGCAAAGCAAGGAGAGAGAAATTCGCCCAGAAGAGACAATCCTACATAGCTGGCGAAATCTCAGACGACTCAGAAGAGATCGACTCCTTTATGGATTCATCTGACGATGAAGCAGCTTTCATGGCCTTAGAGCATGAAGCAGATGAATCAGCTGAAAAGTGCATGATGGCAGGCGAAGAGGATGAGGTAAATTCTCATGAACCACTTAACTCCTCTTCACACTGCACACACGACACTAATTCAGGTGCAGATGAGAATATGGACGTCGCAACCGCATACGAAGAACTGCTCGACGAACAAATTCGGATGAGTGCTCGGCTCGGCAAGACGACGCTTCGGGAGTTGGATACCCCGAAAGTAGAGAATCGGAGACTTTCTCGGGAGAGTCGGGTTGCTACTGAGGCCGAAGGACTTGTGTTGAGACTCAGGGAGGAAATAAACTCTCTGATGGCCAAGTCTCAGCATCAAGAAGATCGGATTTCAGTTTTGACCAATGACTTGACTCAGAAAGATACTGAACTAAGTCTGCTGAAGCAAGAAATGTCAGGACTTCAGACCAAGCACGACACACTGAAGAAGAGTGATGATGTCTGGAGGAGCTTGATGACTGAGAGGTACATGGGTGCTGAAAAGAAATTAGAGGCTATGCTAGCATGCAATAAGTCAAAGCACCGCAAGGAAGGACTTGGATTCAGCCAGGGGAGCTTCCACATCCGCCCAAATACACTCGGAAGTACGGCTTGCCGATAGATTTGTTCGAGGGGAGACTATGACCGCAAATATACTGAACCCCCTAGCAAAGAACAAACGAAGATGAAAGCACCTCATCCCACACGTCGGCATTCTCGACAAGAAGATCGGTGCCAAGAAACCCCAAAGCACCAAGGGGGAACCAAGCAAATTAAAATTGGCGGATCAAGTATGGACCTCCAAAGCGGACACATCCAGCTCAGTATGGGTCATACTATTATGAACCTATAGTCAGAAGAGGCTCCAAATGTCAGAAGAAAAGGAAAGCCACACAGAAGGCTAAGGTCAGCAGTCCACCAACTCAGAAGATCAGGACTCCTGAACCTCAGAAGCCTCAGAAGTCACCTTTGACCAGTCCAGTGGTCAGATATGTTGACTCTAGTGGAAAGAAAATGTCTGAAACCACCAGGGTTGTTAGACAGATTTGGGTTATGAAAACTAACATCTAAGGACCCAAAATCAAAAATAAAGGGTACCTGAATATAATTCTTCGTAAAGACCCATGGTATATGGACAGCGGATGCTCAAGACACATGACATACCAAAGGAGTCTGCTGAAGAATTATATCACTGAAGAAGGACCCAGAATTGAGTTTGGAGATAATTCCAAAGGCTACACGAGAGGATACGGCACACTCAGCATAGGAACTGCCAAAGTTCCAAGAGTATCATATGTTGAAGGACTTCAGCATAATCTTCTCTCTGTTAGTCAATTTTGTGATAACTCAAATAGAGTGATTTTTGACGCTGGTTTCTGTGATGTTATTGATAAATCCACAAGGAAAACAGTGTTATCAGGTTCGCGCAGAAAGAACATATATGTGGCTGACTGGAACTCAGCTGAACCTGAAGCTTGCTTACTGGTGAAGAATGACAACCGCACGGGGTGGCTATGGCACAGAAGACTCAGCCATCTCAACTTTAAAACGCTCAACAAGCTTGCAAGAAACACTCTAGCAAGGGGCCGCCGAATGAAGTATTCAGCAAAGACACCTCGGTGTGAAGCATGTCTGAAGGGAAAGCAAACAAGGAATCAAAATCCTCCAGTTCCATCGCCTTCCACGGATGGAATCCTTCAGCTGCTACATATGGATTTGTTCGGTCCAGTCTCCCCAGTGACGATCAGAGGCAAAAAATATGCATTAGTGGTCATAGATGACTACTCGCGCTACACATGGGTCATATTCATTGCCAACAAGTCTGACGTCAAAACAGAGTTACCAACGCTTCTGAAAAGGCTCAGTGTCGAGAAGAACACCAAGATCAGAAAAATACGTTCAGACAGAGGAACTGAGTTCCTTAATTCCATGGTAAAGGAGTTCTGCAAAGCAGAAGGAATAGAGCATGAGACTTCAGCTGCACGCACACCTCAGCAGAATGGAGTTGCTGAACGAAAGAACAGAACTCTAAAAGAGGCAGCTAGGACTCTACTCGCAGACTCAGGACTCCCAACCAAATTCTGGGCAGAAGCTACCGATACTGCATGTTATACTCGAATAGATCTCTACTCGACAAAGCCAGCATAAGCGGACACCATATGAACTATGGAACGACAGGAAGCCTTCTCTATCTTATTTCCATATTTTTGGTTGTTCATGCTTTATCCACAATAATGGGAAAGATCAGCTGAAGACTTTTGATAGCAAGTCAGATCAGGGAGTATTCTTAGGATACTCTCGGGTCAGCAAAGCTTTCAGAGTATTCAACTATCGGACTCTTTGCGTAGAGGAAAGCCCTCATGTTGTCTTTAACGAGTTTGCTACTGAAGACAGGAGCAATAACTCAAATTCTGAATCTGAGGACATCGAGTAGCGGCTACGGGATCTAAGCTTAAAAGACAAATCTGAAAAGATCCAGCTATGTTGGGATGATGATTCAGACGAAGAAACTGAAGACAAATCTACTGAATCTCAACCAGCTGAGCAAGTAGCTGAGCAGATTGATTCTCCCGAACAGAATCAATCCCAGGTAACTCAGGTCAATGAGGAAACTGTAGAAGTAACTGAGACCACTACTGAGAATAACAACTCGGGGGGGAACGTCTAGTAATGTTCCCGAGCCGAATGCCCCCGAACACGGTGACTCGGTAGATCATACTCTTGTTCTTGAACTACTTCAATCTCGAGAATAGTACAAGCGAAATGCCTAACTCACCTACTATCTCGTATTGAACAAATTTCGGATGAAGAGTTAAAACATCGTAGATCGTGGCTAGATGCTCACACTGCTGATCTTATAATTGGAGATCCTTCAGCACATGTCAAGACAAGATCCAGATTCTGTCAAGGAGAAAGCGCATTATTTTCCTGCTTCTTGTCTACTGAAGAACCTCAGAATATTGAGGATGCACTTAAAGATGCTGACTGGATTATTGCTATGCAGGAAGAGCTGAATCAGTTCACGAGAAACGAAGTATGGGAGCTTGTAGACGGACCCCACGCATCAACATGTCATTGGAACCAAATGGGTCTTCAAAAACAAGCGAGATGAAAACAACGTTATAGTCGGGAACAAAGCAAGGCTCGTGGCTAAAGGCTACTTGTCAAGGCGAAGGAATAGATTTCGATGAAACCTTCGCTCCGGTTGCAAGATTGGAGGCAATTAGACTATTCCTAGCCTACGCAACACATCAAAGATTCGAGTTTATCAAATGGATGTGAAGTCTGCATTCTCGAATGGCGTCTTTGAAAGAAGAAGTCTATGTGGAACAACCGCCCGGCTTTCGGCGGGGACATCAAGTATATAGACTCGAGAAAAGCTCCGTGCGGGTTAAAACAAGCACCCGGGGCTTGGTACAATACCACATGTCGAGTTTCTTCTTCGAAAGGTTTTCGAAAGGCACGATGAGCCGCACTCTATTCAGCATTCGACCGGAAGAAGACTTATTACTTGTGCAGATCTACGTGGATGACATTATCTTCGGTTCGAAGAATGTCATCATGTGTCGGCAATTTGAAAAGATGATGAAGGATAAGTTCGAGATGTCAATGATGGGAGAAATGAACTACTTCCTTGGTTTTCAAGTCAAGCAACCCGAAAAGGGAACGTTCATCAACCAAGGCAAATACACTCGAGACCTCATCAAAAGATTCGGTGCACATCCGGCAAATCAATCAAGATCCCTATGAACACGAATATGAAGATAGATCTTGATAAAGAGGGAGTATCAGGTAGACCAAACCGAATACCGTGCTATAATTGGTTCTTTATTATATCTAACGGCTACTTGTCCCGACATAACTTATGCTTTGTAGGTGTCATCGTGCTCGATTTCGGGCGAATCCCAAGCGAGTCATATGGACTCGGCAAAGAAGATTCTCCGCTATCTACGAGGAACACCCGACATGGGTTTGTGGTATCCAATGATGATAATATTGAACTAACTGGTTATTCGATGCCGACTATGCGGGATGTAGAATCGACCGAAAATCAACTTCGGGAACATGTCGGTTCCTTGGCGGCAAGGCGATCTCATGGTTCTCAAAGAAACAGCACTCGGTGGCCACGTCGACTACCGAAGCCGAATACATGGCTGCTTTGGAAGTTGTTGCGCCCGGATCCTTTGGCCGAGACAAGAATGAGAGACTATGACGTCATTCGAATGAAGTGCCGATTTTACTGCGGCGATGCACGGTGCTATTGCAATCACTCGAATCCTCGTTCTTCACACAAGATGCAAGCACGTGGACATCGAGACATCACTTCATTCGTGACCATGTCGAAAAAAGGATATCGAATGGAAAAGATCCATACCGACAAGCAAAGGGCTGATATACTGACTAAGCCTCTAGGCGAATCCGTTCGAGAGAACTTTCGGTAGAGCTAGGTCTGCTTTGGACCCTACCGACCCTAGTTAGTAATAAGGTTTCGGGGAGAGGAACATTCCGGTGAGGGGGAATGATCACTCTCGATCTTGAGTAAGTTCGGTACATAGAGATTCGAAAAAACCATCTACACGAGGTATCGGTGACTACTATGTTCAGTGACGGGTTTGCGTATCTCTACTCGGTAGTAATTTAATACTACGATACTTTGCATTTATGGCAAAGATTCAGCATGACATTAATATCTTTTGGTTTGTCTTTATTATTAACGACTCACATTTAATGCACGACATTCCATACATAAGCTTGCTGAACTCTGCACGCATTTAATGCATGTCTTTTCACAGTTACTACTTAGGCGTCTTTTGTGATCATTGCCTATTTTTTAACTTCTAATCTTAACCGTCCATATCATAAAGCAAGTTTACATTCAGCCTTCGATCGAAAACCGTTCACCTTCATAGTTTGATATATATATTCGATCATATCCTTGAACCGCCATTAGCATACTTCATAACTCTCAAATTCCGAAAAATCCGAGATCTGCATTCGCAATCCTTACTTGCAATTTTCACTCTATCTTATCTCGAATTTTATCCATTGGTATGCTTATATCTGCTAATATATTTGTTATATGTTTCAGTATCGCATTGCACAGCACTGTTCTATCCAAAAATAGTACTGACTCATTTCTTGTCACAGGTACAATGGCGGAAACCAATATCTCTATGATATCTCCAGCAGATATGCAGAACATTTTGGAGAAGGATCGCGTATGGTGTGAACCCACCATGGACTTCTATTCATGCGATCTGGAGTACATGGACGATGTATTCTCAGCTCTGCGCGAGTCAGGGCTGGAGAAATTTCTGTCTAGGAGGCCTTCGTTCTTCCTCCCGAGACAGGTTGCAGAGCTGTACTTGAATTCAGACACCGTGTCTGGAGATATAATGGCGAGATTCGTTGCACATTCTATCCAACACGCCACTACGGAGCTGAAGCAGATGTCCATCAAGGATGCCTTGAAGCGGAGTTTTGATCTACCCTCCGAAGGGATAAGTTCAGTCGGGTACAGAGACGACCGAGTTGATGAATATCTTACCGTCTTCTGTGGAAAGCCCACTACATTCAGAGCTGCTTTTCCGAAGAACAGCATGTTGCCTCAGTTCAGGGCACTTGCCTATATAGTGACACAGCTACTGACAAGCCAAGCAGGGTCGTTTGACCAGGTGTCGAGGCCTAAGATTCAGATGATGATGGCCATATACGACCGAGCCCAGATAAATTGGACGGAGTTCTTTCTCCGAGAATTCATGGCTCAGGCTGCTAAGTTCGACAAAGCATCGAAAATGCTGAGCGCAAAGGGCAAATTGCTGTATGGACTCAAACTGTCCATCATGATCGAAGATTTATGTGGATCTGAGCCTATCACCTACAGTGACAAGGAGTACTTCAATGTGAAGAAGGTCAGATTTCACAACAAGACAAAGGCGCTTCGGCGAGATAGGGTCGGGACCCTCGGCGGTCTCTCCGAAATCAAAGTCTCAGCAAGGCTACGCCTATAAAGAAAAGAACCCCTCCCACTAAAACTCCTAAGGCACCGGCAAAGAAAATGAAGAAAGCCGCTGAGGTGCCAGCTACTGAGGAGGTTCCACAAGTGCCTGCTGAACAGGCTCCTGAGAAGACTACTCAGCCCATGCAGCTGGTTGATGAGTCCGAGTCTTCTGAGAAGACTCAGTCAGTGGAAAAGATTGTTTCCACTGAAAGGAACCAAGGGGATGCTTCTGAAGCTCAGAGCGCAGATATTCGGCGCCTAGACATGCCCCCCTTCTGTCCCTCCACTCGGCTCGGTCCCTCCAACTAAAGAGCGAGACTTCACACATAGACTTGGAGTGCCGAGACGCATCGAAGGTGAATCAATCGGGATGGAAGCTTCGGTGATTATATCCAGAGCATCCCGAGAAATTCTACAACTAGTTCCGGAGCTTGCTTGACTACTCGAGACTTGTTGCTCATCGCCAAAACAAGCAAGGCTCCACATGTTGCTTTGCGACATCGGGAGTGGCCTCGTCTACAGCGCCTTGTCCTACACTACTCCTCGTCGCCAGCTGCATGAAGAGGAATTAAAACTGAGAGAGGAGATAGGCTATTCAGAGCCTGAAGACCTCAGCTCAATGGACAATCTGAGGGCTGCAATGCTGGCCATGATTCATGATCGACAGCACGCCTCCGGCCCAGCACCCTCAGATGGGTCAGACCATGACGACCCACCCAGTGATTCAGGCCCTGGAAAGCCTGATGAGGGACATCCACAGGACAAGGATACCCATACTGAAACTGCTCCACCACTCAGTATCCTTGGTCCTGAGAAGTCCAAGGCTGGTGCTTCGTCCTCAGCAGAGCCCGCTCAGCTCTTGCTGCATCGACCTTCGAAGCCGCGCCCCGCCCGGACCGCAAAGAGATCTCGATCAGTGGCAAAAGCCTTAACTGCCCAAGGGATCAAAAATCGAGATCTTGCGAAGGCTATCCATAGGACATGGAAGCGGTATCGCTCAAGCCACGTCTAAAGAACTTCGGGGGCTGAAGTCTTCTCGTCTCTTCATCGGCCCGCCCCCGATGTTTCCGCGCTTATTTCGTAAGCGTTGGCTCGGCAAGAAGAAGTCAAATTCGAAGCTCGGCTAAAGATCTTTCGGGAGAGCCAAGCCAAGCTACTTGATGAATTTTTGGCTTCTAAATTGGCTCATACCGACGCTATCACTTGAACAATCCGAGGCCACCGAACGAGACTTGAGAATATCCAACCGGCCTTGGAAGACACGATCACCGAAAAGTCGAAAGACTTCAAGGAAGCGGTGACCTCTCTCACAAGCAAGTATCAAGGAAAACCTTACCATGGAGAGGAACGAGTTGCATGAGGCTCGACTAAGCTCCACGATCGTCTCGATGAGTCGTCAACCTCCTACAAAAGTCCGAAGAAGTCGGTCCTAGTCCCTACCCCGTGATCGGTGATGATGCCAAAAAGGGGGAAAGTGAAGGAAAAAGGGAAGGAAAGAAGAGTACCGGGAAGGCGACCCTCACCAAAAGTCCAAAGTCTAAGGGGGAAGCTACACCGAAGTCATCCCGGACTCGGTCTCGAAGGGTGAGGCCCGGGGTGTTTCAGTGCGAGCACAGACCGAAACCGGCCCAAGTGGCTCAGGACCCGCAAAACTACTCGAGCAACCCAAACTCCCAAAGATATCATTAAGGAGGTTGCTTGAGTCAAGCCCGAACGAGCGGTGGAGGACTCGTAAGAAGAAGAGGCTCCTCTTCCACCACCAGTTCAAGAAGGCAAGGGCAAACAAAAGCTTAACATTCCAACCCCTCCAAGCAAAGAGATTAAGATACATATCTGGCGAGGAAGAAGCCCAAATAGGCTGCGGATGAGAAGGCGGCGGAGAGATTGCGGAGGCCGGAGCGGCTAACAAGCCAAAGTCTAAGCCTCGCCAAAGGAAAGACTAAAGCCCCGGCCCGGGAGGAGGAAAGAGAACGCTAGGCGCCTCCGAGAAAGCTCATCATAACGAGATGAAGAGGACAGAGAAAAAGAAAAGGAGCGAAGACGGAAGAATGCCGAAAGGCGGGGTACATCCAAATCTAGATCTAGTACCCCTGTCGAATCGAACAAGCTCCTCGAAGCCTCAAGAGCGGGATGCGAAATTGAAGACATATTTGCTCGAGATGGATAGATATCTCTACAGAGGAGAGGAAGCTAGACGAGATAGAGGCCGCTGAGCAGAGGATACATTTGGCGGACCTTGAGGCACTCGGGAAACGTGCGAACAAGAGGCCAGCCGAGAATTCCTTCGAAAGCGACATTCCTTATCGATACGTAAGGTTCAAGAAGCCAAACGATCGCAAAAACACATAGATGGCCAAGATCGGACGAATGGATGCCTATTCGGTTCAATCGAGAGATGGGAATCGGCCAAGATAGAGTTTATCAAGAGAAATTATTTCGGCGATTCCGGCTCGAAATGTCTAAGGCCGATGCCTATGTCGAGTGGATGACCATTACCGGAACCCGATCTTTACCCATATATGCACGAGCAAGAATGGCGAAGGGGTAGTAGTCGAGTTCCTGAAGCAAGGATCATTCCTCCACCCGAGAAGACAAGACGACTCAAGTACATCTCGGAATGATTGAACAAGAAGTGAAGAATCTTTGCGTTGAACGAGAGGACTAGAACAAGATGATCCGGCAGACTTCGCCGAATATCCGAAGGCGAGGAAGAACACGTTCGTGAATGTATGGAGTTCCACTTGCCCGAAGATAAATCCCAAGGTTTCATGAATAGGATTCGGCGGTTTAAGGGTTCTCCCTCTTAGTTCTTCTTTTAGCTTAGCAAGATTTGTAATGTACTGAACTGTGTATTATATATATACAAATCTTCTTTTGGCTCTGACAACTACTTGTTGTCTAAATAGCCGTGTTTGCTTTATGCTTTAACACTCAGAATCACTGAAGTGATTACTGACACACACGTTGATTATTTACTTGTCAGTTTTTGCTCGGTTAGATCTCTGATAGACTAGACTTTCGAAGATTTATTATTTCTCTTAAGAGAAAATTGTTGTATTTTTTTTAAAGGGAAATTATTGTAAAAGGGAAAATTGTTCTGCCATGTCTTCCTCAGTAGTCTAGCACTTACCAGACAACTCCACTGATTCTACTTGTAATATTTGTAAGGAGCTCTGTTCTTGAGTAAGTTAGTGTTTAGCATGGTTGATAGGACATAGATGATAGGTTTTGGCATCATCAAATAGGGGGAAATTGTTGGGTGATGATTCAATCCTCAGCATGATCATAGTTATGGGAAATGACTTATCTTCTATACTGGATCACGCTCAGTAGCCTCGTGCTCGAACTATTGAGAAGATTTGAAGGATCCCAAAACCCTATCTGATTGGTGAACCATTCCTTTGTATTTGTATTTGTCTCCGAGGTTTCGGACTCGGTAGACACTCTGCTTTCCGGTCAAGGCGCTCGGTAGCTTATTTGCCTCGGCACCGGTCATGAGAAGACTCGGTGATCTTGGACTCAGCGGGAGCAAAGATATGCGAAAGACTCGGTGATCTTGGACTCGGTAGGAGCAAGATATCTTTGAAAGACTCGATGATCTTGGACTCAGCGGGAGCGATATGCGAGAGAGTCGATCGAACTAAACTCGGCGGGAGTAGTTCACTGGACTCGTAGCCGATCATCGATAGACTTATCTTCGGCGGTCTATCTACCGAATACGAGGTCGGACTCGGCAACGGCGGATAGTCTTCGGGATCGTCGAATCTTTTGAAAGACAATCGGCGGTCATGTACGAGGAAGAGAGAAGTCGGCTTCGGTCTATCTCGAAGTTTGTGCTTTGTCTCAACCACTACATCCACCTCAACGAATGACAAGCATACACGTGTCTTCTCACCGCTAAAGCCGCAAGTCAACACTTTCCGGAAAAGGAGGAAAAGGCACTGTTGCCTACACCAAAAGAGCCGTTTGCTACCAAAAAGAGAGAGAGAGAAGAAGATCGTCTCCAACGGATCTATTTCAATCTCTGCTCTATAAATAGAGGGATTATTCAAGAAGAATACAAGGAATGCACGTATCTAGAGCAAAAATCAAGAAAGCATTCAACGAGCAAAGAACCCAAAGAACTACGTCTTAGCAAAAACTCGAAGAACATTCTCCGGCGAAAGACTACATTCTAGCTCATAGGGAATCAAGCTAAACCAACATATAAAGCCTCTAGTATCCAATCGACGTTACACGAACTTATAGCTTACCTTCACTGTTCGTCGATCTAGAAGCTACTCTTTCATATTCCCTATCCCTCTAACCCTAAGCTCAACCGTTCTTATCTATAGCTTAGACGAAGGAGTTCACATCTCGAACCCAATCCTTATTGTATAAGGACTCCTTCACCGTTGGAGAAGTTTGTCAAACACTTTAAGTTTGATAGTGTTGTAAGCGAGACTTGGATCGATATAAAAACCAAGACGCGGCTTTGCCCGGTGTGCAAGCCGATCGAGACTAACTCGGGATAATAAATAGCCTCCTGATCATTCGGGACAGTGGACGTAGGATTTGAGCGATATCCGAACCACTTTAAAAATCCCGTCTCTTCTTGCTTTCTTAAGCTGTTGCATTGATTTTACCATTCATACTGAGTCCTATATCTACTGAACTGAGACAACGTTTTCTCACAAAAACTGATTTGGGCCTACACTATTCCGCACACTGAACTCTTACTGTAGATACTGAATTCTGACCTAGTCAGTTAGCAGATCTCAGCTGAGTCAGTACTTTTCTAGCCTTTAACACGATTCGAGCAGTACTGCAGTCTGGTCCGAACTAGTTCAGTACGGCACCTTCCTGAATAGGACTGTTCGTGTTCGAAAGTTGAGAAATCGAATCAGGTGTATTCACCCCCCCCCCTCTACACCTGACCGTACACTCGGGACCAACAAAT
>JAPVEC010000098.1:0-48153 GCA_028984105.1 Lavandula angustifolia | reverse complement strand
ACTCCTCTCGAATGACTATAGTCCTTCTCGAACCTTCCGCGAAGCTTCAAACTCGAGCCTACCTATTTCGCATCTTTCTCGACCGTCTCTGGGCCAGACCATATCCCCAGATTCTTGATGCCGAGACTTAATCATAAGAGATTCACGCTCTTCCTTTGTCTCACCAATAGAAAGTTCTAATTAATAGCACCACAATCGAAGAAAGTTCTATCTTCAACTTTTATCTTTTCCAACTTCTCGTACTGCCTACTCTAACTCCCCATTCATCTCAATTTCTCGGTCTCCTCTAGCAAATCTTCATATGCTTGGAACCATCTAAAGGTTCTCCCCAAATGTTGTCGCAGGCGCTCTATGAAGAAGAGGGTTAGATTCTGGCTTGAAAGTTTACCTTAGTCTCTTCTCCAACAATTAGGTGTTGTCTACTTAATGCCTCGTGATTTGATTCGGGACCTTAACAGCCTGACTAATGCGGCTTCACCTTCGTAGGAATACATGAACATATCTTCCTCGATTGAGTCATCGGATAGCTCTCCCAGCACATAGTACCGCCTTCCGGCAAATTTGTCTCTTCAAGCTCGCTCGCTCACTCGTCAGGTACTGAGAGTCTGCATAATCGTATTTAATAATGCCTATTCTTTTGCACACAGCAATACAAAAGTCTTGCCACCCTTTCGTGATGTCCTTTGACGGATCGGCAAGTAGCCTCCGTGTCCCCCGCATTCATAGGAAGCGTTTAGACTTTCTTTCTTTTATGATTTTCTTTCTTACCGTAAGAAGAATCTTTGTGGTATTTCTTAGCTTTCTCGACTCGTCCTTCACCCTTCGTACCGTGGGTTGCGACTGACTTGCTTGCCGAACCGGGACTCCCTGATTGCTCTGTATGTGCCGATTGTCATTAAAAGCACGGATGATCGGGTGTCAACTGAGCTCTTACACTTCGTCAGGGTGTACTTACGCTCAAACTCCTTTTGTCTTTAGTTCTAAAAGATAACATCGTGAGTTAAAGAATCTAGATCGAGCCACCTAAATGGGCAGCAAACGGAAGCCACGCCGAGGCACGCTCTCAAGATCTTGGTGTTCATCTCCTTATCGGTGAACGCCTTCCCACTCGCTGATCACATTGATTGATTTGTGAATCGCGACGCTAAGTTCGTCAATAGATTCTATCGCCATACGCTGCCTTGAACTTTGAAGCTCCAACTCAATCTGTTCTCTTGATCCGCTGGGTTCTCGCTCGCATGCAAGGGCATCCCAAAGTTCTTCAACAAAAAAGCAAACCTACACTCGCCGAGGTGTGAATCTCTCGAGCATTGTCGGATTGCGTTCCGTGCTACCTGTCCAGATTGTACTTTCTTTCTTCAAGGCCATGGGCAAACTTTTATCTTTGGGAATCTTTGCCCTTATTTATGCTCCTACACCTCCCACAACAAAGAATTCGACGCCGTCAATCAGCGGGAATGAATGGTCGTGTCTCGAGTACATCAGCTCATGCCGCCGTGCAACGATGTAAGGTGCGCTTCCATTCTCGACGTGCTATACCGTGTAGCTCTCCATCGAGAAACATTGGTCGGATCCAAATACGCGATATATCTAACTTCGTTGATAAGATAAGTGATGAATGAAGAGACGCCGCGGTAAAGGAAAAAATTGTGGAATCTTGTTCGCACTAATAAGTTTTCATAACGATGATCAAAGGAACACTGCCTCATACCACCTCTGGTCCGCAGGACAAGTATCGTGTAGAGGGTGTCGATGGGAGCGATAAGCAGATTTGAAGATCCCAAAACGCCGAATGAATGGACCTTCGATATTGTAATAGCCCAGTTGAGTTCAGCTGTTAGAATCCTCGGTAGCTAGAGTTCGCAGCTGTGGATTCAGTAGAAGACTTTGATTTACCAAAGAACTCGCAGACAGAAGCCGGGCCTTGGTCACCATCGTAATTAACTGGTTTTAAACTGAATCGAGACAAAGCTTTAAACCAAGTTGTTCATACGAATGCGTCAATGTAGGAACAACATGTGTGAAGGTCCCAGGATCCGTGAGAAGGCAACTCATCGTACTTTGTAGTTTGAAATGAGTCTCAAATTAAACTCTTATAGTGACCTCGACCAATAAGGAGCCGATAATATGTTATTTGCCTCCGCCATAAAGCTTCTCACATCGAAAAGAGAAAATCTCTACACCGCCTCTTACTCAACGCTGAAATTGCCAGCGCCATTTTCTTGTTCAATTCTCCAATAGATATATATTCACAATTCGAAGATTATAAATAGAGAAGAGACTTCATGCGTAAAAGACACCGGCCAAAGCAATCAATGCTCAAACACTCTAAATAACTTAATAAATGAAGATATTCAAGCGAAGAACTCGCTTTTCGACTTAGATCTTTTAGTTCTTCTCTAGAGAATCGTTGTTCCCTTTTCTATCTTACGTGTTTATTATAATACTAGATAACGGAGGAAACCCCTAAAGGAGTTCATTTTATCGAACCGTTTCACCGTAAGAACTTTTCTGGGCTGGAGAAATCGTAACCTTAAACTAAGCAAGATCCGTACAATCACTACGACTATAAGTACATATCTATCTTGCGCATGCATCTACCGAGGCTGCCTGCCTTAAGCAAAAAAATTAGAATCACAGTGAACAAATCAACCGAGGTCGTCAAAGATAATTAATACAAGATCTCCTCATTTTTACTGTGGACAAATGACCTGGGGATCCCGTCCTGTCCAACCACTTTAAAAATAGCCTATATTGGTTTTAACCCACTGCATTAACAAACTATTCATTCAAGCATTCAACTAATTTTTAATCAAATAAGCATAAAACGGATTTTCAACGAGACGGATACTGTAAGGGCTGGCACTTTACACAAATCTCGTATTTAACTATTGCTCACTGGCTGCATGTTTCATTGATCGGGCATCACTAGAGAATATTCCGCCCACGCGATCGAGAAAGCATATTCGCAATCGACAGCTCACATAACTTTCACCCAAGCCGACTTTCGCGTTCGAGTTTTAACTTACATCCAGTGTATTCATCCCCACCTCCACACCCGAAGCTCGTCTCCGGACCAACAATTGGTATCGTAGGCCAGTTCTTCTAGATCATCGTTATTCGTCATCGTCTAAACCTCAAATGCATCCTGAAACCGTTTTCTCCGCACTCTGCATATCTTCATGCAGAAAGCACCCTCCATTGCCTTACGATCAAGCGCGAAAATTGTAATAGAAGGAGCAAGAGCTGCCAACCACCAAAGTCCCTAAAGATAAGAGCCTCTTCATACCAAGAGGGAAAGCTGCACAACCCGACCGAGTCGCACAAAATGCGATACTAACAACTCTCACGACTGTGATATCAAGCAGGTACACGAATGCAAGACAACAAAGGAGTTATGGGATGCTCTAACTCGTGCTAAGCCAAGGAACTCCGCGATAAAAAGAAAACAAACTGGAGTTAGAGCTGCAGCCTCTAAGCATTCGCCATGCGGCTAGAGAATCTATCGATGATTTCCACTGCTAGATTCACGAATCAAATCAACATTATCAATCTGTGGGGGAGAAATATTCGCAATAAGGAGACCAACACTAAGATCTATGGCTCTAGCAGGCCCAAGTGGTACTTTGTTACACGTTTAAGGAGAACTGAACTGGGAATCCTTACACCTCCTGCAATATATTTAAATTAAAGGCAGAGGAGTTCAAGTTTCATCTCCCACACCCTGTGTGTTGAGACTGGGAAGTGCCAATCGATCACCCTATAAAGCACCACACACACCGGAGGTCCCATGGCAAGCCACACCAAATCGCTGAAAAACCATCTGGCCGACAATCCTCAAATGGGAGACGTACGCTTCTCGCTATGAAATACCCGAAGGAGAAGAACAAATTTCTGAGAATGAAGATGAAAAGGGCTTCCAAGAGCTATCAAGGCAGAAAGAGAATGATCACTCGAAAAGTGAATCTAAATCTATCGATATGCAGAACACCAAGGCGCCCTCATTGACATAAAGAAACATCGAAAAGGGAAGCGGAGGAGCCAAGATGCTATAACCGCAAGAAGCAGACATTATCGCGACGAATGCCCCAAATACCTCCAGCGCGTAGAGAACGGAAGCCCGACGGTGAAAAATTTGAATGGCAAAGAGGCAAAAAGCCTTAAGCATACCGAGAGTTATCCTACCGTTTAAGCGATCTAGAGCTTTTTCATGAATCATCAAGTCACCGAATTCAAAGGCTCCTGGCCTGAGAAGCAATAAAAACCTTCTCAATCTAACCTAGGTCCTCTTCACCATGCACACATGACACGAGCTCAATCTGGTAGGGTGGTTCAGATATGAAGATCTCCTCAAAGAACAAAGATCCGTATGAGCGACTACTTCAATAAGACAATTCGTGAGATGGAACTTCCGAAAGCCGAAAAATCGTAGACTTTAGATGAGAAGTCGACTCTACCGGAAAGTGTAAAGAACTCAGGCCGAGAAGTCGGGACTTTACCGAGTGTAAAGAACTCGCCGAGATGTACAAAAGAGATTAACTCTCCACACGTAGTCTCAACATCAAGAAGCACGTATCTCGCTTGACCAAATACACCTTTGAGAAATATACAGAGATACCTGGTCAACTAAACCATACAAAAGGATTACGACCTACCAGAAATTAAATTGATGTAGTTTGGCGAGTGGCTGATGACAAAGCAAGATTTAGAGCCAATGAGAAGCTGTGGGTCATGCTTAGAGCTCAGAGAGACCGCTCGTTAAGGAAGAATCACACATGTGAAGAATCTACTTCTACTCGAAAGGCCTGGTGCAGGTTGACGGCTTGTTCGAGGGAACACTAAAACCGCCGAACCCATCACCCCCAAAGCGAAGAACAAACAAAATGATCGCACCTTACCCCGTGAATAAGAAATTAACCAATGGTACTGGCCCCAACACACCTAGATCAAACTCAAAGGGAACCAAGAAGGTCAAAGTGGTCAATAAGCACGGCCAACCAAAATGTACTCTGCCCACAACAAGGATCGTATTATTGCAGCCGCGAGTCCAGCCCAAAGGTTCAAGAAGAAGAAGGTTGAATCTAGATGAAGAAAAGTCACCATCTCCAAGTTTAGTGGAGAAGTCACCGACATTAAAGATCAAGGAAGTCTCGAAAACCATCGTGTTGCCGACAAGTTTCGATTCAAAAGTCCACTAACATCTAAGGACCCAACGATTAACCCAAAGGGTACCCGAATCTTTTTTGTTTTGCAGTACCAGCGATCTTTGGATTGTGGACAATGGATGCTTAAGACATTACGCATCAGGAAGAATCTACCGAATGAATTTTGTTCACAAGAAGGAGCCGTAATCGAGTATCATATTCAACGCGAAAATGTGGACTGCAGCTAGCCTTGCAGTATCATATGTTGAAAGACTTCAACATAATCTCCTTTCTCACAATCAATTATGTGATAATCCTAATAAAGTGACTTTGACGGAGTTTTACATGTTCTTGATAAATCTACCTGATTATGTTATCGTGGTCACACATGAATATCTATTATGTCTAACGGAATACCGCCGAACTCGAAGCTTCCCTACTAGCACACATGAAGTCGATTACGTAACAAATACGACCGGTGGTACAGACTACCGAGTCATCTCGAACTTCAAGACTATGAACAAGCTAGCAAGGAACGCAAAAGTCGAGGACCGCCCAACGAAGTTTTCAAAAGACATAAGAACCGTGGAGGCATGCCAGCGGGGAAGCAAACAAAGTCAAGCAATCCGCCTATTCCATCACCTTCCACCGATGGAATCCTTCCGCCGCACTCACGGATCTTTTCAGTCACCAATCTAGTGAGGATCAGAGGAAAGAAATATGCTCTTGTAGGCATTGATGAATATGGTCAAGATATAAACGGGTGATTTTAATTGCCAATAAACCGACAACTCAATCAATAAACCGCCGAAACGCGCCGAGAAAGATATCAAGATTCAAAGGACTGCTCTCAAATTTCTGAGAGCTTCTAACTCAATGACAAGGACTACCGCGAAGCCGAAGGCATTCTACATGAGACCTCGCCCCCACGTACGCCTCGCCAGAATGGTCTCTAAAGGAAAATAAAAACCCATAAAGAAGCCGAAAGAACATTACTCGTATACCTGTATTGCTATTTATTTGCTCTGGGCGTAGCATCGACACTTCCCGTGAAGCACACTGTAATGCATCTTCATCGCTTCGATGCATGAATATCAATTATATGAATTATGGAAAGGGAGAACCTCTTTTATCTCTCACTTTCATATTTTCGGTTGTTCATGACATTCCACACAATCTTTAAAAAGACCAGCTTAAAGGTCTTTGATAGCAAGTCGACCAAGGAGTTTTCAGATACCCAGGTCACAAAGCTTTCAGGTCTTTAATCATCGATCTTCATGGAGGAAAGCCTTCATGTCATATTTGATGAATTTATTTCCTTGAGGACAGATGTGAGTCAAACTCTCAAAGAAGAAGTCAAGAGATCAGAGCAAGCTACAATATCTAAGCTTAAAAGATAACATCGAAAAGATCCAGATTCGTGGGATGATGATTCAGACGTTGAAATTCATAATCAACCGACAAGCAACAGAGCCGAGGAGATTGATTCTGAATTAACAAAAATCAATCCTGTGTAATTCAAGTCGATGAAGAAACCTCAAAGGGGAATCGAGACCTCTACCGAGAATAACAACTCGTGTGAACCATTAAAGTTCTTAATCAGAATACCGAACCCGGTGACCTGAGACCTCGATCTTGCTATCAATCGCTTCAATTGCCAGAATATATAACGCTCCACTTTCAAAACTTATGACGCTACTCCATACTTACCCTACGATATTTCACCCCTTTCAAAACATTTTCATCTAATAGAACCGCTGGTAAAACCTACTTATTTTCACCTGCTTAACATAAATAAAAATAACTAGCTTATACTAATTCTCTAAAATAAAATGAACAGAGTTTAATGCAATAATGACTTTCATTAATCCTTCCTCTTTGTACCATCATCATCAATACCTCTACGCATCTACCAACCATTTCCCCGAAAATTAAAATAGCGGGTCGAAAGTACGGATTAATATCAGCCAAATGATTAACTGTGATTATAAACAGTATACCAAATTCTAAAATATGATAACATAGACATGGTACAGCATGTGTGTTGATCCCAGAAGATCCATAGGACATGGGCAAACGTGAAGTTTGAATTCAAGGTCTCTAGACAGATAATTGTTACCTTATATCCCTCAGCTCATAGTCCATTCATCCTCTACTATAGTCACATGAAAAACTCAAGTAAAGAATAATTAAGGATAAAAAGAATGTGAATTCCCACCTTAACATCGGGACTTGATGAAAATTATGGATATCGATGCTTGGGTCTTATGCCACGATCCCGTCTACTAAAATTTCATCTTAATAACTCTACATGGAATGTCATGCATGCATCAATAATTCAAATAAAAAAAATAGATCATAATAATCGAACAATGTATATTATACATAATCTACATATTAACATGCCATTTTCCATTTTTTTTGTCTACATTCATGTTGACAAAGAATTCCGTACATCAATAAATTCAACAACTAAATAGTAAACGTATCTCAAAATTCTATATTTTTAACATGAATGACCTAACATATATTATATCCTATTAATATTCAGCATGGTCGAAAACAACTCAAAGAAAACATGAAAAAAAAATTCCTATCAAGCTTGGCGGACGTCGTCAAAACCGGGCAAAGTTACGATTAACAATTTTAAACAAATATTTATCATGCTTGAAAAATTATACACAAATAATTGAGTATACCGTACATAACTATGAAGACGACCCTAAATTTTCACAACAATACGAATGATGTGAAGACGTGTAACAATTCTTGAAACAGTCATAGATATAATGGGCGCATTTTCGAAAAATTTTATGGGATGCTATTGATGAGCGACTAAGGGGTATTTATAGGCTAGAAATCATTATCTAAATATCCCTAATCCTATAAGGTATCAAATATATTTTACCCACATTTATTTTCGTGCTTATATACTTTATATAGAATTTAGTCTATCACTTACCATATAAGAGATTCAATCCTAGTAGGATTAGGATATGTATAATAATTAAAATTGATCCTAAGCATGAATATCACATTAAAATATATATTTTAACTATAAAATATAATATAATATTATCTCCTAATTATTTCACACAAATATAAAATATCCAACTGGATTATGAATCCTAGTTTGATTTAGGAAATCCAAAATAAATATTAATTATGCCTTATCAATTCTAATATTATTTCTATCTCACCAAAATAATATAATCAAAATATGATATAAATAAACATATTCAAAGTTCAAAAATAAAATTATATAATAAAAATAATTTAACTATTAAATAAGATAAATGCTTTAATTTTCATTTAAATTTCTAAGGCGACTTATAATAACTAAGACAATTTGATACCCAGCATGGAATAAATATGCAATGCATTTTATATCAAAATTTCTTTGGACAAGCATGTATTAGCATAACCGGGAATTGGGAATACTCCTACGATTTATGTTGTAAACTGACTTCAAGTAACAAAGACGTCGCTGCTCATGGTTAGGTGTCAAGACAAGATTCATCAAATTTCCCAATAACGGAGATCCTTCATTCCCGATGAACGCTGCCGTTGCTAAGATTTATGTAGAATCATCCCCGATGAAGTAAATATGCTCATTAAAGTTCTTGATTTTAATAACGAGATCCTTCGCCTAAGGTCGACAAGATTCAGATTCTCGTCCTCGGAGAGGCTTTTATACCATTCTTGTCTACCGGTATCTCAGACGAATGAGGGTGCACTGATTATCGATCGATCACCGCTTGCAAGAAGAGCTCAAACCCGCCTACCGTAACGACGGATGGACGCCAGGCACAAACCTAGCCATCAAGATGCATAGGAACAAAGTGTGTCTTCAAAAACATGTGAGATGAAAACAACATTATCGTCAGAAAAGCTAGACTTGTTGCTGCAAAAGGATATTCTCAAGCATGAGAAAGACTCTGATTTAAATGTTCGCTTCCAAATGCAAGATCGAAGCCATTCGTCTATTCCAGTATAGCTAATGGGGACGCTAGTCAATGGGGCTTCATCGACGGATGTGAAGTCAACATTCCCGAACGGCGTATCAAGGAAGAAGCCTACGCCCAACAACCGCCCTCAAGCTCAAGAGTGGGACACTATGTGATTTAAGAAAGCACTGCATGGATTAAAATCAGCACCCGCAGCTTCGGTACGATACCCCTATCGACTTTCTACTTTAGAAAGGTTTTCTACAAAGGACAAAGAGATCGCACCCCTATTTAGTATCAAGTCCGAAGACGACATCTTACCGGTGCGCATCTATGTGGGACGACATCATTTTCGGGATCTAGAATCGACCATGTATCGGAAATTGAAAGCAGATGGGTGAAAGAGAAATGAAATGTCAAGGATGGGAGAGATAACTTATTTCCTCGGGAGTTCAAGTCAAACAACCAAGAACAACATTCATCAATCAAGCAATATATACAAGAGATCTCATCGTAAAATTCACAGGAACCCAAAGGAAATCATGAAGATACTCTTATGAATACCTAATCTCAAGATTGATCTTGATAAAGTATGGGAGTATCTCGTAAACTTAACCGATTATCGTGCTACTATCGCTCATTATTAATAGCAGCACCGACATAACTTAGTTGTAGGTGTACGCTGCCGAGACTTCGTGCGAATCCTGCCGGCTTACCTGTAATCGCCGGGCTAATTCTTCGTCAAGGCGGTAATCCTACCGGTGATAATCTCTTGGAATCACCGGTTATTCTGATGTTGATTAGCAGTGATGTCGAATCGATAGAAAGTCTACATCAGAACTTGTCATTTCCTGCTAGCAGTTTCATATCTGGGTGATGATTCTATCCTCAGCACAGTAATATATAGTGGGAAATGATTCTATCTTCCGATCGACGCACTCAATAAATTCTTTGGCGTTCCGAGTGAATCTGGCGAAGATTTGAAAATCCCAAAACCCTATCTTTACCAGAACCATTACTTAGAATAGTTTTCATTCCCGAGGTTTCGCACTCAAATAGACACTCGCTCCCGGTTCAGCGTTCTCACATCATCGCCCCTCAGCATCAGATGTAGAAGACTGCATATACCGGACTCAGAAAGCAAAGATATCGAATGTAGCCGAACCCAACTCTTCAGAGTAGTTCATCGTGATTTCGCAGCCGATCTTCGCAGAGCCATCTCAACATATTTACCATCAATCGCAGACGATCAAGCACGGCTGACGCTCCTCAACCGGCCGGGCATTCGAATTCATTAACCAAGATACCAAATACGAGGAAGGAGAGCCGCCTTTCCGCCGTCGGTCCGTCCCGCCTCAACTACCTTCTAAACCTCGACAAATGACAAGCAGACACTGCCCTATACCTACTAAAGCCGCAAGTGAACAACTTTCCCTAAAAGGGAGGGAAAGGACACTGCATCTTACTAAAAAAGAGCCGTTAGCTACCAAAAGAGAGAGAGATAAAGGGATCATCGTCTCCAACCCATCTTTCCCACCTCTTCTATAATAACAGGGATAATTCAAAATTTAAAGCACACGAGCCTTCAACGAGACAAGCTTTAACGACCATAAGAACAAGAGTATTAAACCATAAACTGAAAAGTCAAGTCTTTCACAAAGAACTCAAAGAACATTCTCCTATTTAAAGACTACCTCCTAGCCTCCTAGGAACCAGCCGAACCGATAAACAAGCCTCTCAGTATTTAAACGACATTATCCCTCTAACCCTAAGCTCAACCGAACATATCCATAGCTTAGATGAAGGAGTTCATATTTGAACTTGATCCTTATTGTAAAAGGACTCCTTCATAGTTGGAGAGTTTCATAAACACTTTAGTTTGATAACCGTAACCGAGACTCGCGCGCATAAATTCCAAGACGCTGGCCAAGGTGTGCCAACCCGACCGAGACTAACTCGATAATAAATAGCCTCCTAATCTGACAATGTGGACGATCTGTGTATCCGAACCACTTTTAAAATCTCTCATGGCTCTCCGCCAGGTTAAGGCTCATCGCTGTGATGATTTTAACCGAAGCCATACTGAAAATATCCTTTAAAATCATTCAACTAAGTTTCACTAACTTAATCGATCATTTCCTATCTAATCAAATCGTTTTGATAAAACATTTTCCTCTCTCAACCGTTCGCCTACATAATTCCGCACCACCGAACTCCATCTCAAGATACTCACCACGACCGCCCGCCCAGCGCATCTTAGAGGAATACCATCACTATCTTAATGTGCCTATCTCGGGTTCCGCCGACTGATTTAGTACGACACCATCCCGAATAGGATCGTTCTCAGTTTCAAGTTGAGAAATTGGTTTCAGGTGTATTCACCCCCCCCTCTACACCCGAACGCTTCCTGGGACCAACATCTCGGGTTCTCCCCGTTGTCGCATTCAAAGAGCTACGACCACTCACTGGTTGAATACACGGGGCCGCTCTAAAGCTGTTGCGCACAACACGCGGCTTTGACAACAACTAAGCAGACTACGACATACATCAAGATGAAATGCATATCTACCGCGACAGCATTTCAGTACAATTGCAATCACATGCATCTAGACACATACTCGATGCAAGCACGTGCGGATATATGCATCACTTCATCGTAGAGATCATGTCTAGAAGAAGGATCCGATAAAGCAACGAGCCGATATTCCCGACCAAACCTCTAGCCGAGACCAAATTCAACGATCTCTCAAAAGAGAACTAGTCCTGGATCCTACCGACTGATTCAAGTAAGATGATCCGCAGGGTACCATTGTGTAAGAACCCATCTAAATACTAGCGTCTTCACACAGGACAACCGATCACTATGTTCAAATTTACTGTGTTATGAGTATTTATTCATCATTTGGTGATCAACATTATGTTGCATTTATTTTGCCATTATTGTCATCAGGTTAGTAGGCATATCGTCGGACTAAACTGACGATATTTCAGCATGGTGATTGGCGGCGATTAAACGCATGTTACCCCACCTCACCTATTAAGTGGATAAAATAAGTAGGTCAAGATTACAGCGTCAAGAATCATAACCTCTACACATTTGACCTGAGTCAGCTCCAATGTTTCAAAACTGATGACTCAACTCATGCGAATAAAACCATTCATATTCGCCTTCATAAATATCCTTGTGTATATCTTGACTCAACCACTTTTCCCACATTAATGATCAATTTGTGCTTTTGCAAACATATGTGCTTAGAAATCTATAATGATCAAAAGGACGCCTCTTTCTATAAATCTTTAAAAACCGCTTCGATACTAACTTACTCTATTTTCAAGTGCTAACACTTGTTTGCATTCGCCTTTTATCATAGCAAACAAGGCTTTTATCAAGAAAGTTGTCATGGATCCCGTCCGATACGGGATGACATTATCATCACCGTAAGAGTGTGGTTCGAGCTGCAATTTCATTTCTCGATCCCGCAGTGGGAGGCCTGGGACCTGATGGGGATCTTCTAAGCCGCCTACCAACTGTCAACTGGTGGCTCCCATCCACCGCGGGCCGAGGCATTACGCGCCGCGCCCTTTCACTCGAAGCTTCATGTTAACTTATCCGCCCATTCCAATAAAAGGCTAATTCCTTTTGGAAAAGGCAGATCACTCTACCGAGGGGCAACAACGGCTGAACTCTTCCTACGACCTACTTCCCATCCTACCAGGCCTTTCACCCAACACCAATTTCTCACTTCCCCTCGCTTTTTGTGAGAGAGGGGTGGATCTCAATCCTGGTCTTAAATTTGCCATCACGCTTTCCCTTCACCTACCTATATCATCAACCCTACAGAGGTGCCCAAACTCGCTCGCTCTCTCATTATTCCTCAACATCCCCGAGGAAGAAGATTATCAGTGAAGTTTCTCAGCTTCAATTTCCAACAAGAAACGAGTAACAAAGGTCGGGTGTGCACAGCAGATTGCCGAACTTAATAGCTCTGACCGCTTCAACGCAGCCTTTCAAACCTTCCTAACACCGGTATTTCTCCGATAAGGTACAACGAAACGTCTATTAATAGCCACCTATCACCGTTCGTTGGTAAGAAGGACATTATATTCAAAGTAGCGTTCCCAAAGAACCGCTGCTCCTGAATATCGAGGACCGGCACACTGCCAACAACATCCTCACTCCGCTCACCGATCCTACGATTAATTATCAGATCGGTTCAAATCATCACGGCTATAGTAGACGGCATTCAAAGGACTAGATGTATCCTTCGTATCAATTCAAGGCTTCCGTACTTAGAAGTTTGGGTGTCTGGCTGAGAAGACAAAAACCTCATGCATTTGATCCCGAAGGGAAAATTATTATACGGGACTCAGTCATATCATTGAAGATCACCACCAGAAATGTGGTCATTGATACCTGTATTTCTTGGATAAGAAGAACGCCAATTCAAGCGTACCAATGGGGCTATAGGTTCATTAGACGAGGACTCATGATAAAAGCGCCCTTAGAGATCTCTCAGATCCTATTCGAACTAAGCAGAAGAAGAGGAAAGTGCCGAAGAAGCCAAGGCCACTGAGGTGATTCCCCGAGCCTATTCCCTATTCGTGACTCGTAGTCGTCAAAGTGGACGGATTTCAACAGAGAGAAGCGTCAAGAGGAGGTTATCTTGCAGGAGATTCCGCTGAAATTATCCAAATTTGGCCATCCCACCGACTGAGTCCTCCACCTTTATTCCAACCTCAAATTCCGCTTAGCTCGTGAGAAGAGCTACCGAGGAAGTTTAGCATAGCAGAAATCCCCAGATCTTAGATCATGCAGATCTCGTGGAAATAAATTGCTGTGAGCTAGGGTGCAGGGACCTGGTCCAAGATTCCTGAATGGTTCCATTGAAGACGACCACCGGAGTGACAGCCTTCACTTGGCTAAAGTCGGCGCACTTCTGGGAGAGGAGACGCTTCTCTACGGAGAAACCCCGAGCCGCTATGCCGATGCTCCCAGGCAGAAGGGCACTCTAATCCACTATTCCGGCCATTACTCATTTCAATTGACAGCAGGGCTCACCACCCACCCATGCACAACGGAGACTCCATCGAGGACACCCGCTCTGTGGACATCGCCACCCGCTCCTCCTTCCTGGTCGGTAACTTATCTGGCCGGCGCAAAGCATCAAAGATCTAACCGAACTTACAAAGAAGCGATCCTCACTAAGGCACAAGGAATCACAAAAGGACCGACGTGACGCTGCATTGTCAAGTGCATCGTAATTTCAAGACATTCTCCTGCGAAACGGGCCACTTCAATCGGATCAAGGGCCCCGAAGACACTTTTTAAGAGCGACATGGGGTGCCGCCAACTAAAGTGTCCGTGGCACAAGTGGAACAATACGCCGCATGCTCACAGATTAAGAAGGAAGTTGTCAATATGGTCGCATCATATATCGTTGTTATCACATCTAGTTTCACTCTATTGAAAGCTATAAAATTCGTGAGCACAACAAGAGATGGACTTCGCACACATGGCTTACTGGTGCATGCGGCAAAGATTCTCGTGATCTATCAAATCATCTATCGAGGAGTTGAACAACAAGGTAAATCACTTCGTAAATCATGATCGATGATGCCAAAAGGGGAAAGTAGTAGATCCACACAAATTACTAGCCCTCTCGAAATCTCAAGAGGCACTCAGGTCTACCAATAAAGCAATGAAAAAGGGGGAAGGTAAAAAGGCAAAGAAACCCTTTTACATGCCGAGGTTGTGGATAGCCCATTCACCAGGCTGGGTCACCACAAGCCGCTGGGCATCTTGAAGCTTTACTCCGAAGAAGAGCTACTACCGAAGTCGCAATAGCTTCCAAAGCCAAAGGAAAGGGAAAATCCCCCGCTCCTCCGAGCCCAAGCTCCCCAAAGAAGCTCAAGTTCAAAACATGTGGAAGAGCAACATAGCAAATGATGAATGCCTAGCGCGTGAACTTGAGAAACGAGGATTTCAGCGTACGAAAGCTAAGAAAAGCGTATAGATCCCACTTCAATTCCTACTGCATTCGATTAGTAATGCCTGTGCAATCAAGTTCCAAAACGATAAAACTCCTCAAAAGTCCAAACAAATAAGAACCTCAAACTCCTAAGTCAAAAATCAGCTAAGCCGTTTACCCCATCTACAACTTATCTCTACAACCGAACTCTCGAAGAGACATGGCCGAATGAAAGAAATCTGGGATGGATGTGAGAGAGGCTTCGGACAGAGAGCCGAGGCCAAAACAGACGAGAAACCAGAGAGAGCATTCATCGTGCCGTCTAGGAGGAACTCAGCCGAGGATAGTGGGGGGGCTTCGAGGAAGAGTTCTCGTGAAAGACAAGTATCCCTACAACTTCCAAATTCTTCAAAGTTAGCTGCACTACAACGAGAGAAGAGAGTGATCTATAAATGATCGATGATGGGTTCCCCACAATGCAATCAACGATGGGAACAAATCAAAGTAGACTCTAACAAGAGATTCTACGCCCGAAAGTTATGGGACGAGAAGTCTAACTCAAGTGCTATTCGTTGAAGTACTAAAAAAGCCACTCTACAGCCGAAATCCGACTTTACCGGAATAGTCCGTCAAACTCTCGTGAGCACCTAAGTTCGTAACCTTGCCTCCTCCTCTCACACATCATGACAATATCTTCAAGAAGGAGATTGAGGATGAAATCTTGATGCCATCAAATCAAAGAAAGGTCCTGAAGCAATACACTAAGATAAGGAAGAGATTAAGTTCATAGTGTGCATTTAAGCTTATGGTCTTGAACTTCCAGAGAAGAAGTTTGCCGACTTCAAAGTTCGCATGCAACTTTTCATGAAGAAGTCTAGCGATGCTTCCTAGTCTTCTAAAGCTTTGAAATTAGAATGTCACAGACATGTAACATCTTTATCTCAAATATACGACATACCTTTCTCTTTCGCCTTCTCGACAACTACCTAACGCCTCCCGTCCACTTTGCATTTAACACTACCGATTACCGAAGTAATTAGCATCACACACTCACATATCGCCTTATATATGTTTCCATGATTCAAATATTTAACATTCTTTAGAGAAACTCGCCTTTTTTTTTTCCAAAAAGGGGGGAATTGATTTTAAGTGTGATGGGGGGAATTGTTTCTCTGCTTTTACGGGGAAATTATTTTTTCCTGTTGATTAGATAGTCACCTAATAATGCTCGATACTTTCTTCTTTATGAGAAATTCTGGCCATGCGACGCTGCTTCATCTTTGTTAATAAATGATAATTCTCTTTTATGGGAAATTCAAGCCAGGTGATATTTGTTTTGAGTCAAGGTTCATCAAGATTTATGCCTAGATTACCTCGTAATATCGTTTTTAGCATTAGTCAAGAGTGTAGCTGTTGTGGTGCTGGGTTTTTACATCATCAAATAGGGGGAAATTGTCAATGAGTTTACATGATAAGATTTGAATATCCAAAAACCCCTAGCCGAATGATCAGGCTTGGATACCGTAATAACTTAGCCGGGAAGTTCAACCGCAATAACCCCGCAGGCCAGAGCTTCGCATGGCTCGTGAAGATTCTCATCGCCAAGAACTCAGATTGAGGAAGTCACGTCCGCCCATCGACCAACTCGACCAGAAATCGAGCCGTTGAACCGAAGTGTTAAGAAGAATGTCAATGTGAGGAACATCATGAAAGTCCAAGGATTTAGAGGAAGTCAACTCATCGTACTTTGAGTTTGGAATCGAGCCTCACCAACTCTCATGCACTGACTAATAAGGAGCCGACAAAGTCTTACCCATCACCATAAAGTTACTCCTAGCCGAAAAAGAGGAAATCTCTACAAAAACACATTTACTCAACGTTCAAATTATGGGGGTCTTTTTGTCGCCTTAGCCTGACACGTGTCTGTGACTCCCTCTAACTGGGATCTATTCAAAAATCGAATATTATAAATAAAAGAGAAGATCTCAATGTAGAAAGACACCTGTAAGCAATCAAAGTTCAAAAACTCTAATAAACTTACCACGACATTCAAGCCAAGAACTTCTCTAAAATTTAGATCTTTTTAGGGCTTCTCTCTGTGAGAATCATTGTTCCCTATTCTCTATCTAAGTGCGCTTATTATAATACTACCTAATAAATTAGAACCTCGAAGGAGTTCATTTTATCAACCGCTCTTATCCCCAGCAACTCCCTCATCAATGTGAGAAATTCTTAACCTTAAACGGTTAAGATCTCAGATAGCCACTACGACTATAAGTACATATCTTTCTCAAGGCATGATTGACGAGGCTTGCTTAGTATAAGCAAACAAGTTAGAATTGCCACGGAATGCATCAACCGAAAGCTGCTCAACATAATTAATATAAGATCTCCCGCTTGGGTCATGACAAATGACCTAGCACCTCAAACACCCGAACCACTTTAAAAATGTAGGCCGGGTTGATTTTTAACTATCAGATTAACTAACTGCTCTCATTCAAGCATTCCACCGAAGTTTTAATCAAACAAGCATAAAATCGATTTTCAATCAAACGCATATTTTTAAGGGCCTACACTTCCGCACACAACTTATACTGAAAAGATTGCTTCATCCACATAAGTCAAGTAGGACCCATTTCTGGTAGGGAGAATATTCGCCCACGGACATCGAGAAAGCATATTTGGTTAATCTATAAAGTTCATTAGCAACTTTCAACTAAAGTCCACCTTCGCTATGAGTTTTAGAATTCAGATTCAGCGTATTCACCCCCTACACCTGCCCTCGGCTCCGGACGAACAAAAATGAGGAATACACTCCGAAAGTCCAAGTTTTTGCTCAAACACGAATGTCGGCATTTCACCGAGGCCGGGCTTAACAACGAGTTTAGTTGTCGGGCTAAGCCTTCTCGATAGCGGGGCAGTGATTCAACGATCAATCCTTTCTAATCGACTGCGTTAGCACCGAGGAACCTAGTGTACGAATAAGTGCGGGATCGTGTAAGCCCGGTTTCTAAGTCCATCTCTTAGAAAAAAATTTATGCAAACCAAATCGCCGGGCTAGTGCAGCTTCAAATATGTTTTACCAAAATATGATTTGGGAACAATCACACACACATGCAATAAAACAAAAGAACGACATGAGCAATTTTAACAATGCGCGATAATGCAGCATCCTATGATCCACATCTCCGCTCTCGAACAGAGGTCTCGTTGAATAATCCTCAGTGTGCCTCAAAGAAGATTATGCATTAGACAGTAACCTTCTAAGTTATACTAACCGACTTTACAAGATCAAACCAAAGTTTGAAAGGCTGGTCTCCAACTAGGAAGGAATTCTTATAATAAGAACATTTCAAGAAAAGTTAACTCCTTCAATAGGTAAAGATAAGATCTAAATAAGGTTAGCTTAGAAAAGAGATCTAGAACAACTCTAAAGTGAAGAACTACTAGATATCTCTAAGATTTCTAGTTCTTCGCCGGATGTAACAGCTTACGCTCGCTGTGAGTGCTGGTGCATATCTTCGGTACCCCTCGCGTCTCCGTTCCCCTGCCTTGTTCTTCTTCTTTGAAGATGATCTCTTTATATAGTTGTGACCTACGCATAGATCCGTTGGAGGGGACCACCCGAAGACTCCAAGGAAAACGGCCATGTAATTTGAATATCGGGCCGCAGAGGCCGGCTTCGTGTACGAGCAAACAGGTCGGCAGGTAAGCTTTGCTTCGCTTCTCATCGTCCAGTACGGCGATAGGTGAGACTTGTCGACATCGCCCTCTAGGCCGAAATTACTCAAAAGAACCCTTGGATACTAAGTGTTCATCCGCTCATACATCCAAATAATAAGGTCAAAGCATCGATTTCAGGACTGCCTATTAATCGATCGCAAACATTCAGATCAAAGTTGATTACACTAAGTCTTCTTTCTCGAGTCAAGATAATCTACTACTTAGTGCGTCCGCCAATGCGACTCTAAGATGAACAACCGAGCTCTTATACCGATAGAGCTCTACTCAACCGACGACACGGCTTCTGAACCTTAACTTTCTACCTGGCTCACCCAATAATTTACCCCTTTATGACTTAGATGGTCGGGATCTAGAAAGATCAAAGCATGTCTGCATTATTATATCATGTCTGGCCCATCACACCTTGTGGTTTGGGATCTTCATTTCATTTAAACATTAGTACAATGTTTACTCAAGATCGAGGTAATCAATCATCTCCCTACAATTTCCGTATCACCACCTATCCTTACAAACTCCTACAATTTCCCTAGAATATGAACTATGAATATATTCGACTCATATCCCTACACCCCTGGGGATAGATGTCGAGCATTGAGCATTGCAGAGAAACACCAAATGATAAGTACCATAATGGGCGCGTGTTCGATCACCGCAGGTGATCAATAAGCGTTGAAAGATAAAGACACAGCCAATCGATAACGAGTGGTTGTCAAGGCCAATCGAAATAGCATATCATATATGATCACAGTTATAGTTACAGGATATTATGTTCTATCAAAACTAAGACTAAGAAGGAATCACCAGCTTCTTCGAATTGTCTAGCCGCGCCTGGAAGTTAGCAGATTTCTTCTCCAAGCTCAAGACCGTAAGATGAGGGGACTTTGTTCCCCAGTTCTTGCTTTTCCTGTCTTCAACATCATTCCCGTCCGTACTTCTTCTATAGATGGCATATTTAATTTCTTCCTCTATCTCCTTGTTACGGATATTTCCTCATTGGCAGAGAGGAGGAGGCAGAAGTCTATACCTGGGGCACAAGAGTCTTACTTGAATGTTTTAGGAATGGTTTAGACTTCAGCATAGAGTTCGTGTTCGCTTATCTAGAATTTCTCAAGGCTCCCTCATGTAGGATCACCCGCAAACCGATCGTCTCCCAAATGTAGTATCTCTGATTTAAGTCAACTATCATCCCATTTATAATTGGATCTTAAAGGGCATCCATTCATCACTCCTTGGAAAGATAACTATATTAATGTTTTCCTTGTTCCCTCTTCCTAAGAATTTCAGCAAGTGGGAATGCTGTCCTTCTCGTGGATCGCTTCGGCTTCTTTCTCACCCGTCCGGTGGCCTCAAGGTCGCCTAATCTTGATCTTTCTCAGAAGAAAATTTTTCATCTCCAGCCTCAAACAGATCGTGCTTCTTTCGAGGCATCCCATATCTCCTCCTATCCTACTTCGCTTGTATGAAAGTTAAGTGGAGGGGATAGCCCCGCAGAGCTTCCGAGTCACTGTGTTCACCGACTCGACTCAGCTTCCAGCTACTCGCAGATTCGGGACTTACAGATCGGGAGCACGCCTCCTTCTCGATCGGGCTCGGGGTGTCATAGATCTAGTTCCGTAGAACCAGAGATCCGATATGTTCGCCTTCGCCTTTCTTCTTTCATTCTATTCTCAGTTCTCGCACTAAATTTTCTTTTTTCATCATAAAGACCGTCTGCTTTTCCAACTAATGTTTCTCGCTTTTGGAGGACTAAAGGTGTGCTTTACCTTCGCAGAACCGACCCGACCGTTCATCTTCAATAAGACCTTCTGTGTAAGCCGAGCCACTTCTACCACGCTTTCCTCTCGCTGCCCTCCTAACTCTTCCCCTTTTCTTCTTCTATCCTTTCTTTCCTCGCTTTTCTCTTCGCCTCATTTATTGTGTGAGTTTACTTCCTCTTCCTACTTCCTTCCCCCGTTTTTCATCATCTACTAGGTTTGCCAAGGCTGGGATCTTTGTCGCAGTCTCGGTACGAGAGACCGGAGCAGATTCCAAGCCTTAGCGTTAACATCCCCACTGAAGGTCTCAATATACTATTCTATCTCTCATCACGGCCACGATGCTTCAGTACGCCGACTTTGTAGCTTCAATCCATCGTAGGCAAGTTTCTACCAAGGTAGCTGCCTTCCTTGATAGCAAGGCCTGCTAAATTGTTCCAATGTTGCTTTTCGTACACTTTCAAATGGGTTAGCTTGCTTCGCCTCGAGCCAATCCCTGGTGGCTCCCCGATCCAAAGGCAGCTCGCCATGGTTTTAGAGAATTCTTCGGGCCTAAGTCCGTTGTGGATGTTCCGATACCGAGAGTGCATATTAGTCCGTCGGGCTTCAAGTGCTCGATGAGGATCTCTCAACATTTAGAGTAGTAGCTGTGCTAATCTTCCGCACTTCGAATCTAAGCCGCTAAAGATCACTCTCGCCTCGAGAGTCGGGCTCCATTTGTTGTTTACGCCCCGCGCTAGAAGAGGGTTTTTATGACCTGAGAGTTGGCTCCATTTGCTGATGTATCGCCACATTAATGTCCTTATCTCGCCAGCCTGATATCGCAGACCGCTTCGCCAGCCGAGATGTGCATGTGACAGAGACGACGGTAAACGATGAAGGCGATGGAGGGGGTGATCGCTGTCCCGGGAGATTTCTCCCGCCACTTCCTCGGTTCTGGATCCTTGGTGACTCTGGCCATGGTGAGTCAGTGGGAGTCTCTGGGGAAGGAGTCGTCGATTCGCAGTCCCTTCGGGAACAGGATCATGATAATTTCGCCATAGAGATCAGCCACAAAGCGATTTTAGTTCTAAGATCGTCTATAGACGTTATACTCAGCTGTCCGTAGCCCATCTCCTCCTTCAACTATTCCCTCTTATCGGTCAGGGACTTACCCAGGTTAATGGTCTTAGCCAATAGACCCCAATCTAGGAATCTAAGACTTGATTTATACCCGCCTACCGTTATATCTATGAGATGGGAGTGACTCCAAGATCTGGGGGGACGCATATACCATCTGATCTACTCTACTTTGCTTTAAAAATAATACCTAAGCCTGACCGATGTGGAGACCTTCAAGGAATGTCAATGAATGCTCCTGACTTCCGGGGTCTCTGCTGTATCCATTTCACTTTATCTCGCCGTAGTCATGTCCTACGAACTCGAATCTTGGATACACGGCCCGGGATCACTATCGGGTTCAGTTTCTTCTGTTTTCCCTCCTCTCTTCCCCGCCGGAAGCTCCGGGCGTGAGTCCCTGCTTAATCAATAAGACTACTGTGAAGCCCACGCCCCTACGGATTTCTCACTGCCGTCGCACCCTAAGAATCGGGGGCTTTTATTCAAGAGATGCTGTCGACATACTGGAAGTAGTCTTCAATCGTAATGGTATACTTACACCAAGATATGGAGTTCTCGCTTTCGAACCGCCTGAGGAGGTGTATTGTCCTCATTCACCACGTACTCGTAATCGAGCCCCCAGGCCAAGAAGAACTCGCCGGAGTTGGATCTCGACGCCATCCATGACGGCCATCATAATTCAACCGGATCCCGGGAGTTGACGGTGGGGACTCCAATCAACTGGGTGACAATAATGGATATATACCAATCCTCTCGTATCTGGGAGCAACATTTTTTCAATAGTCAGTTGAACACAATGTCAGCCTCATTCCACCGAATCGCAGGTAATTTCCTATGGATGGAAGTCTTCTTATACCTAAAAGGAGAAATCCCGTATGGGAATATCGAATCGAGGGGCTAAGACATTCCTAAGGAATGTCGAGATCGCTATCTTCGCTTCTCACTTGCTTCTCATTTCTCACGGTAAGATATGCAAGAAATGTCCCGAAGCATCTATCACTTTGGCACTCATGTAGAACTCTACAACTCAGCTCGCTGAGGATACGTGGAACCCAGATAATAAGAGTTTGAAGGCCTCACGATTCAAGAGCATCAAAATTTTCACCCGGCAAACACTCCACATGATCGAAAGGACAACCGGCTCGAAGAAGATCATGAATCCAAGATCTCCTCCATGTCAGACGGATCAAGACTTCCTCGCGTCAATCCCCGCGCCATTGAGATAATAATTTGAATCAGGAAAACAAGCGTTAGCACTTCTGAAATTAAAGTCTGTTTCAGGCATATGTAGTTTATGAGATTTTCACTTGAAACCTAGTGCTTAGTGAAGATTTCTTACAAATAGATATGAAGAGCACTCAACAGCTTCGAAAATAAATAAAATGTATTGGGACGATAGACATGCGTATATATCATATTTTGAATAACAAGCAATTCACATTATGTGGTTCAGATTATTCTGATTTTTAAGAGGCGGACTTAATTGGGATAAAATGCCAGAAGAGGTTGCGATTAATGCAAGCGCCTATAATTCTGACTCACGACCGATCATCTAAAAGTAGCGTGAAACACATTCATTTAACGCGCCGCACAAGATACGGAATGTCGTGCTTTTTGAAGAAAAACCATGCTTAATGACATCCTATGAACATAAATTATGCGAAATAATTGCAATGTCATGATGAATGTGATATGCTAAATAAATACATATAACCCATCACCGAACATAAAATTCAAAATGATACCCATTGTGTAGACGATGAGTAATGATTAAAGACTTCCTTTCACCTCACCTACCATAACGAGAGGCCCCCCTCTCATCATGGATTTCAGATCACCTTACCGAATCGAGAGGAGAGGGGATCCAAGAGACTCCAGTTCTACTGAGTTCATTGAATTTGGTCTCAAGTAGAGGTTCACAAGATGTCTGGATCTTTGCTTATCAAGATGGGATTTTCTCCTGCATTATGATATTCTTCTCAACATGGTCTGATGAAGTGTCACGTACGCCCTACGTGCTTCGCATTCTCAGGCAGAACCGGTTTCTACAATTGCAATACTACTGTACTGCCGTAGTAAGAGACTGCCACTTCATCTGACGAACGTCATAGCTTCTCGCTTGTTGTCGAAGCTATACGACGGGGGCACAACAAACTCTCCGTCACCATAGTGACTGTACTCTTCCAAAGAGTGACCTAGCTACCTAGCCTTTATTTCTGAACCACGACACAGCCACCGTCGAGGAACCGACATGTTCTCGAGGGAGGTTGATTCTTCCGTCGATTCGACTTCCCGCATAATTAGCATTAGAAAATCTGTAGGTCTTTACAAGATTATCATCATTAGGGATACTATAACTCCAAAATCGTGTCTTGCTGTAGCGGAGGATCTTTGCCGAATCTACATGACTTCATTTGAAATTGCCTCAAAATTCGCCTGATACACTCACAACATAAGTTATATCGCCTTCGGACAATGGTTGTTAGGTATAGTATGAAACCACGATAACATCATAATTCAAACAGTTAACATATACTCTTTATCAAGATCAATCCTCCAGACTTGTGTTCATCGACATGTCTACCGATTTGTCAGATTCGTCCGAATTTCTCGATGAGATCTCTAGTATATTTAGCTTGGTTTATGAAGACTCCCTTCTTGGATCGCTTTACTTGAAGTCCGTTAGCCACCCGTCATTTCTCCCATCATCGACATCTCAACTTTTTCCCTACTCACCGCCAATTCTCTCGACATTACGGTCGTTTCTAGATCCAAAGATGATGTCGTCTAGATAGATCCGCACTGTGAATGTCATCGTCTGACTTGATACTAACCAGGGACACTCCACACCCACTTTCAAAACCCTTTCTATAGTTCAAAGTAGTATCAACAATGCCCTAGGTGCTTGTTTTAACTCATACATCACTTTCTTAAGTCTATATACTAGATGTCCCCTTGAAAGCCATTCAAGAAAGTTGATTCTTCCTTCAAGATTGCCATATCTTCAAAGAGCCACCCCACGCCTGATATTAGTTGATCTGTTGACGACCGCATACGCTAGAAATGCACGAACGGCTTTCTCAATCTGCAATCGGGCGCGACGTTTCATTAAAGTCTATTCCTTTCTTCTGACACATCCTTCGGCCCGCAGTCGAGTGCCATTCCTGATGCTGATGCTGCCCCGATCTCCCTCGCTTCAGCCAGGGCCATTCGCTTGTTCCTATCGCACGGGGGGGTGCGCCGGTCTACAGCGCACGCGTCGTTAGTTCCGTCTTCACGTGAGCGATCAAAACAACATCATTCGCGCATCTCTCATCGAATCGAAGTTCTTCGCACCCAGCCCTCTGCGGATAAATCATGAACAATCACGCATACGGGAAAAAAAAATAGAAGGCGCTCTTCTTCCACAATACATGTGCACTTGAGCCATTGCATCGATTCGAAGATAAAACAGAAACAAGTTTCTCGTGTCTTTGATGGTAGATCTAAGTGAGTAGATTTCAAGCCACTTGAAAGCAGCCCTATTCTTTCTTTCGCAGACTGATTACTGAAAGGTAACTAAGTGTTTCACAGTTACCTTTTCTTCATCGGGTTTAGAAATTGCTCATTTGATCGAGTTGTGATTGCCACTGATATCCTTCTCAACACCGAAGCGCCAAAGAAAGCCGCACTTCGTATTTGACGCCAGAGCTTGGCGGGAAAACCACCACAGTTATCACCACGCAAGAGAATATTTTCTTCTTACGAGAGAATGTTCTAAATATTCATGCGCCAGCTTCAAGTGATCCCATCGTTAGGCAGACTAATTGGAAGATCGGTTGACGAAGCCTGCTTTCCTTCAAGCACTCTCACAATTTTGCGTCTGTTGAATACTGCTGCCGGATCTCGCATCTCTCTTGCTAGCTTGTGGCTTGGGGGGGAGTTCATAATGGGTTGTTGTTCTCACGCATTGAATCACGTACCGCTTTACGCATAATGTATACTTTTCTCTCGCTGAGCCGACAACACAATTTTTCCCAGGATTTGTCGCTGAACATCACAAAATTCGTGTGTCAAAGTCACTTTATTTGAGTTATCACGCAACCGAAAGGGGATTTCCGGGAAGTAGCCTCATAGCTAGCTCCCTCATATCTGCTTACGCATTCCTTTTCGATGTCAACAACCAATTATGGCTCTTCGCCGGAACATAGTAGGTCAAACATGCATCAGCGCCGTCGCTCCTGAGTATCACCAGTCTTCTCTGCCGGTTGAGATCCCCACTTCTGATTCTTCATGCGTTTCTCCTCTCAATCAGTTCTCACTCGGCTCATAATACTATGACCATACCGAGCCGGATGAGGCCCGGCCCAGCCGCCTACTCGACCTTCTCAGCCGAAGTCAACCCAGGTGCCTCGGGATCAACTCGTCATCCCGAGGTTGTCGGTATGCCATTGCTACCCGAAGGAAGATTTAGGACATTGCCTTCCCGGGATTGCAAGATGCAGCAGCCACCGACTGAAGCTTTTTTCGTCTGCAGGTAGTTTTTCATGTTGTAACCAGCCGGCGGTTAAAATAGCCTATGATCTCAAAGAATTTTCGCTTATCTTTTGTTCTTACGTATTGTTGTACGCCAGCCATGCCCTCCAAACCTCATATTACCTGCAGCCATTACTCGCCCGGATCGCAGTGCTTCGTTAGCCAGATCACCGCACTCGCCTCTCTGAGCCCGCCCACGGCCGGGAACACCGAGACTGCGACTGCATTGCCGGGCACTTGGGCCTCGGGCAAATTGGCCTCAACAGTCTGCACGCATGCCTCGACTCACAAAGTCTTCTATTCCCTCGACTTAAGAGTTTTTAGCTCCAGCGTTCATCGGAACGTCAAGTTCATCTGACCATCAAGTAGAGTGGGAACGATGTTGGGTAGTCCACATCTGGAATGCTTACTGCTTCGGCATGAAAGATGGTGAAGAGGGCATGTAATTAGAATTTATCAGCTCTTTCTTCTTCAGCTTATCGCACACAGCTCAACATCTTCTCTTTTCATCGCCTAGGTGCACTGCTGGGGATTTCTCTACCGGAAGCACTTTGTTGTGACAGCCACCGTGCTTGCTCTGGCCACTATTTTATTCTCCCATCTCGATAAAATATATATTTGCACATATAATCCTTTGTCTATTAAAAAGTTGGGATGCAGCTTCTGAATACAGACAACACAAATTGCTGAACTGACAAAATATAAACAGTTATCATTAGCCGGCAACTTCGCGATAAGCTGCGCTTAAGTCGGCAGCTTAGATGTGCCGGCTTGTTCGCCGCCAGCCTATTCGGGTACATCAAGGCGGTGGCTGATAGATCATAAGATTCAAGCTTCTGACGTTTTATGGAGAACGAAGATCCTAATACTAGCTGGTCTTAAGCTGGTAAGACGCTGAGCGCATTTCTCGCATCTCCACTCGACCTATTTTCATGAACACACTATTCATCCACATCTTCTGGTGCCAGAAGGGACATGGCTTAGCCTGCCAGACTTGCAGGCGCAGTCCTGCAAGGGGCGGGCAATATCCTCTCTCCACTGCAGGGATTAGCACATAGGCCTGCACGCTGGGATTGTTCCTGCGTATTAATAAGGTCAAGTGGTACCACTCGTTAGTCATAAGATGCCAATTGCCTCTGTCGCCACAGCTTAATTACCATGATATTTATATCTTTAAAGATTTAGATTCATTGTCTAAATAGAAAGTTTTGCTCACCTCGATAAAAGGGTAAACAAGATCCCATTCTTAAGTGAATATTTGTTTATTAATTAATTCTTCGATGTGTGGCAGATACCCGGACAATTTGAGTCTTTTCTTGCATTTTCAGATAGATCCTCATACTCCGGCTCCGCGGTTCAGCGTCTAGTTGTTATTTGTTCTTTAAATCGGTTATTAACGATACGGCTTCCCACATTATTTACCACAATCGGATTTATTCGATTTGCTGGGCCACTCAATTGCCAACTATGCCAGAAGCCCAAAAATCACCACACCATATTACGGTTGGCTGAAGCCCACGGGCACAAATTTCACTGGCGGCATGGATTAATATTATACTGGCGAAGCCCATAGATACTGTAGTGATTGCCGTAGCCCAACACACATACACAAAATATTGACGCGACGGGCGCAGAGACGGTATAGGACTGAACGTATAGGTATGTCGATCATTTATCGTGAAGATCGACACACCTAGCACAATCGTAGTCTTAATAATACATTAAGGGAGGAGCAGCCAGATTTCAACTCCAATATTCTTCAATTGTATCAGGAGTCAGTTTGTGCTCTTATTGTTGTCGTTAGCAGATGATTAGGTTTAACTCCATCATTACTTGGTTTTCGTTGGTTTATGTTTTCTATCTAGACCTACGGGCTAATGCTTTCTATAGGCCATCAGGTTGATAAAGACGACGCTGTTGTCTTTTCTCTTGACTTGTTTTTGGGTCCAATATAGATGAAGGGCAGGTGCGATGGTGTGTGGAACTCCTAGTTTCAGAATGGCCGACTCTTTGATATGCAGGAAAGGCCAGCACATTTTTCCTCGATCCGTTCATGATAGTTGCAGCTCATTTTTTCGTTAGCTCTCTATACTATCGCCGGGATTGCTTATTTAATAGCATCGAAGATAGCAGGCTGTGAATCCTCATTTCAAACAACTCTCATTCGCTGGTAACGATCATAGCACTTCTCACAATCCGGAGCTGATGATTCAGCCAACCGCTAGATTTCCCCCCCATATCGACAAAGTCGAATGAGGGGTCGATGATTTCTGCCGGCTCATGGTAACCTGGAACAGATACGATTTATTACCATAATCATTGAACGGTCATGATTCGGCTTATATTTCAAGAACGCTCGCCAGCGTGGATCACCTGCAAACTTTACGCCGTACTGGTCGCCGCTTCTTTCATGACTTCACTCGTCGAGTGGCTGGGATGACGACACGGAGAGTTACGTTGGCCGAGATACGTAGGGGGGCCCACTGGGCGCGCTCGCCAATATCTATACTGCAGGGCGCAAGCGTCGCCGACCATTCTTCTGGATGGCGGCTGGCGGCGGCATCAGACGGCGCGCGCGATTGTTATGGCGCTGCGATGATGTGGGACTGGCGTCAAGACGCCACGATTTACCAAATAGTCGCTGAAATCGCCACGCCGCTAGACCTTCGGGAGCTGACGCGCGACGAGCGACGCAGCTAATTCGGCATTTTTGAAGATCTCAGTTATCGCATTCTGATCGTAATAGTTAGGAATTACGCAGTTGGAAAGCCCGATAACGACAAAGTTTAAATTTTCCATTGCGCATTTATTTGCTATTACGCTTTAACATGCGACATGTGATACATCAAGGCTCAGAAAAGCATGCTGTAAATAGGATTTATGTCGCGGTTAAGCATGTTTTAATTTTCAGCATGATTTATGCGCGTTAGGGAATTACACGCTTAGGAATTTTATCTGTAATAAACCTTCTAATAAAAGACTAGTTGCCGTTTGAAATTGGGGCTTAATAGATTCCACAATTGGGATATTAAACACTTGCCCACTCCATTGCCTGACTCTACATTGCTGGTACAAGATTACGTAAGTGGGGGACCGTTCACCGCGCAAGCTTGCATTTTTGGTTGGGCTGTGCTGTGAGATGGCTTCCAAATCAATATTTGACATTATCGGGTAGCTGGAGCGAAGCCGCAAACCGCCTCACCGCTGCTGCTTGCGCGTCCAGGAAACATTGATTGGTGTGGAAGATACATTATTAAAGGTGACGGTGCCACCCAGAACGTCTTGATGCACCTGTTCTAGTGGTATAACATTCTCGGTGAATTTGACTTGTATTTTGTCAATATTTGGTTTCCACATGACTAACAGTGGGCATCGGTTCTCGCTTGCTTTAATAGTGACATTAGTCTTGATTATCAACCAGGCCACTTATCAGCCTGCATAGTGCCTTACTGATCACTGTGAGGGCCAGCGAACACTGTTTCAGGTCACTTAGTAATCGCCTTACACGTTGCTTGGGTGGGTCTCCTCGTTCGGGGTGTTTGAGGCGTTTTTACAACGGCAGTTAATGACTATTTACCACTCATGCAACCATTAATTGGATTGCTGCTTTAAATTGTATTTTTCGTATCTTATCGTCAAAATGGGGGGGATTTTAAACAAATTTCAACACCACACTTTTAAGCTAATAATTTAATAATTGTTGGCGGAACAGCGACTTTGTTCTCTTCCAATTGGGCACATTTGACTGGAAGTACTTTATAAGAACTCAATGACCTATAGGGCACTGGAACTTGTTAGTTTATAGCGTTGATTTAGCCCGTGCGGCCGCAGGTTCCAGGAGAGTGGCAAAGCAGTGCCGTGCCCGGCCCTGCAGGCCTGCGAAATCTCAGTAACTGCATGATGGTATCAATCATGAGTAGCCAGAAGACGGTCTTGTCACTGATATACTTACGTCAGTGATAGTGAGCGTTCTTCAAGAAGTGGTAAGGCAGACACCTGAATAATCATAATCTGGGAGGCATCAAGTGAAGCCAGTAGACGCTGAAATGCTTTCAGACCTCCACCTGTTTCTTCTACCATCCATTTAGCAGGACTGGCACCGATCATGTTGCCGCTACCCTCGCAGTATGCCTTCTTCGGCAGTAAAAGGTCAGCACGGCGGTGGGTGATCTAAACAGAATGGATTCTCAGGTGGGATCGCCATTGAAGATTTAAATCTACCTTCGATAGCTTTGGTTTCAGTATTTGGCCAGTTTAATATGCAACATTGCTTCAAATACGGTTACCTTGACGTAAAAGTAAATCAGTTTTGGGGGGATTTTTATCATGAAAGACGATGAGCGGGGCGCGCGATCATTACCAAGGACATTGATGATTTCATTGCTTTTAACCGTTGTGATTTCAAAGATGATTGCCTACCCATAGGAAAGAGTTTTCTCCAGTAAACGAGGCTCCGCTGCACTTAGCCAGGTCACATCAATGCACAGCTCAGCTGCCGGGAGGTATAATGGGACACCGGGACCTTCTCCCGCTGACCATTTCCAACCCTTGCTAAGCCTGCTTGGAAGGAAAGATCATGACTGTCTCAAGGCAAATGGTCAAATACTGCAAGGGCCAAGCCTGACACCGAGCTGCGCGGGTCTACGCCTGTCATCAGCTTCATGAGTACGTCACATTTCATCGATGATTACCGAGGTACGCAATATATTTCATTCTTTCTCGCCACAAAGCTGGTTTTCTGAAACCTTTGCTGAATTAAGCGTGGCTGAGAAGGTGCACAAAGAAAACAACGACTACGACTGATCGCGTGGTAGGAATACCCATTCAACCAGTTCAAGGGGTGATTACCGACAACCCCAGCCGGCCAGCCACGTCTCCGCAGGGTGGCATGCCTGCAGAGGTGAAACCTGGGTGCCCTGGGTTCAAGCGATGACATTACGCACTTCGCTCGCTGGGCGACAGGTTCTGGGAGATCCGCTGATCGGCTTTCCTTCTGCCCTCCAAGCATGTTAATTCGCCAGGAACTACTTAGATTTGGGGTTACCCATGGTGCTGGGGTCAAAGTGTCGACAAATTGAATCACGTCAGAAGCGGATGTTACCATGGTGGTATTTCGACCTTAACGAAGGTCGATACTTTTATGATCCTAAAGAACAAGATCGCTGTTAATGGAGAGTGTTAGAACGCGATTACATTAGTAACCATAAATGAAGTCGTCCTGAGGAATTTCGCGGTCGAAGTCTCCGCGGCAAGATAGTATTCACGGTAACCCGCACACCGAACACACGTCTGACATCGTTGTTCTAATGGAGGTGATGATGATTTCACCGTGATACCTGCCGGGTAGACGTTGATCATTCTTCTCGGCAGTATGAACAAGATATCGCTGACTCTGTGATAACTAAGCGGGAGACAGATGCAGTATTCCTGCTTGGTCGCCATGACTGTAATTTAAGTCCGCACTGATAGTGATCCATACCAGATCATCGAGGGGGGCCAGGGTACCCAATCTGCAGCCGGGTTTACAAGAGAAAGAGAGGGATCGAATGGAGAGACACAGTGCAAAGTTAGCTGGGCGAGAGCCTGCAGTTAGTGACGATTACAAGAGATCTTCACCCTGTAGGCAATGACCCCGTCCACTGATTCTCCTTTCCATAGCAGCTCATTACGAACCCAGAGATTCGTATAAAATCAAGGATTCTTAAACGCTCTAAAAAGGTATGAATGTGCGGGGCATGGTTACGTGAAGGAGTGGCGACATTTGGGGAAGCTGTTCAGGGCTCATGTAACTCAAAGCGACGAGGTAGTCAAACTCTTGGGATTTGTCTCCACCTAACGAGGTAAATAGTATTTCGTACAATCTTATCGTGCTTCTTTTCGCATTTTTACTTGTATTTATCATCCCCTTGGAAAGAATGCATGCTATCGGCATTAGGAAGATATCCGCAAAGCTGTCGAAGGACTTAAAGCAGTCGCCATCCTCGGGGATCGCTGGCCCGATCGCAGTAAAGATGTTAAGATCGTCACAGCGTCCTGCCATTTATAATGTTATCGCCGTTTAGCATGTAAAGTTTAAGTGATCACATTTCTATTACAGCATTTTTTCTACTCGGCTGCTCAGCCGAAGAGATAGTGCATGAAACAAGACATACGCTCACGCAGCGTGATGCCAGACGAGTAGATATCTCATATGGTCTCAAGATATGTCGGGGCCATCAGATCGTGGTCACATACTCCAAAGCCCTGAACTGGCAGCTTGCTTATCAGCCTACAGCCGGCAGCCTCGGGGCATAGCTGCACGATTCTCAAGCGACATGAAGGGAGAAGAGTCTGCTCCTCTGTGCTGGTGAGTTTGAGCCTGGGAGGTGGTCTTGTTTCTTTAGGAGTGCAGGCCGTATTGCGACTCAACTACGGAAGCAGTAGCGCCAAAGCAGGTCGCTTAGCTCGAAGATTTCCTCCGTGAGCCTGGTATGCATCATTATTGCGGAGGCTCCTGGGCGGTTCCAGATACACTAGCATGCCTAAACACGATGCATGAAGCAACACATTATACTTAGCAGCCTCGCAAACCCGGTGATCGGGATACTGGGAACTCGAAGTCAACCTAGCTAATCCTTTCATCATCTCTTTTTCCCCCCCATGTTCGTAGAGTGGTAGAGAGTTGCCTTCCCTTGAAACTTTTGTATAGGCGGGAAGATGCAGCCGATAGATATGATAGATAATCGAGTACCCGCCTGTACCTAACTCTAATAATATTGCATACCCCCAGTGCCTGCACTTTAAAGATAACTGAGAATTGCTTGGGATTTAGACACAGCCAACTCTTTTTATGCTTGTATACATGTTTTGTTCTTACCACTACTTTGTTTCTCTGATCACAATCTATATACTTCCACATGTAATCGGGGCGCTTGTACAAAAGTTAGACAGCATAACAATGCCGAACTGACATTTGAATACAACAGGATTAATTTCAGATGTTTGCCCGCTGGTCGGGCAGCTGATATGATGTTATTTAGTACCGCCTCGCGATCACATTGAAGGTGGTATCGGATGGATCAGACACGAGATTTGCTCTTCTTAACCGACTTTGAATGGAGAACGAAGATCTCTATTGAGCTAGTCGGGTCTGTTGCACTTCATCAGTGGATTGACATCAACGACTGACACACACGATTCACCTATCTTGCAGCAGAAGACAGCCAGTCGGTTGTCAGAGTTGGCACCGTATCCTGGTTAAAACGGGTTGATATTGTCGTCGAGGAATCCCCGAAAGGATTAGCACATTAGTCTCTCACACAGATGAAAGTTCAAAAAGTTACATGAAGGGAAGTGGTACTACTGTGAATAAGATGTTAGTTACTTAAGTCGCCGCTGAGCTTAATTAATTAACTGATATTTATTCCGCAATAATGAGATTCATTGTCTAAATACAAGCCCTCAACACCTTGGGATAGTCAACATTCTCTATAAGGAATTGCACTCATGTTTATTGCTCACTCCGCTGCCCGGGACACCACCAGCCCTGAGGCTCAGTTTATACTTCTCGCATTGGGATCCTCGATCCTGCCCAATTAGCTGCCGAAAGCCATTTTTATCGTCTCTCTAAAATGATTACACTGACACGTATTTGGCGGTATTATTTAGCTCCAAAATCGGGCCAATTAATTGATAAATATTGGGGGCAGGATTAATTAATTACGGGGCTAATGAAGCCTATTTGAAATATAATTAAATTAACGGGCTACAAATATACAATATATCCGCTTTTCAACCATATATATATTAGCAGGCCTCGCTTAAAACAAAATACACATACACATAATACATGCTTATTGCCGTGGGAGACATTATTCTTACTTCTTCCAGTCCCATTCTTGCAGGGGAAAGTCTGACACAAGACGTAGAGGACATATTGAGCAGCACTAGTAGCTGGAACACACGAAAGTCACCAAGATAATAGCCTCCCTACCTGGGTCACTTCTTCGCATCGTAGATGACATGAATATTTCTTTTCATTGCTGGGAGGAATGACATTTACTCCTCGCCATGTGCCTACTTCCTCTTACCACCCAGTCCCACATGCCGGTCAGTTTTGCCATTCGCCGCGGGAAGCCGAAACACATACAGGCGTCCTTGCCAGCTATGGGTGTTTAGCTTCTCACTCCTTTGGTGTCTCGCAGTTCCATGAGGCAAAGCCAAAGATTCCGCCATACACAGTAGAGCACTCACCTTTCTCGATGATTAGCTCTCTCACATTGATAGCTTTTTGAAGCTTCTCTTTCATCTCTCATACTTCTGCTATGTCCTTCCTTCTCGCATCGAAGGAGAGCGGATTTGCTTAAGTTATCAAGAATAGGGATTGCTTCTCAGGAATCTCTGTACCGATACTGACCAGATCAGGGATTAGGCTCAGCTCGTGTCGATCGTCATTCAGGCTACGATCTAGTTGGTCTTTCAGCTCACATATGTGGAGATTAACCAAATTCTTCCTCATGACAACAGGTCAGAGCAACATGTTTGGCGCGGGCCTAACATGTAAAGCACATTGTTCTAGCAGCCTTTAATGCGCACAATTAGATCTGAAGAGTTCGTACCCAACTCTAGCTCCACGGATTTGGCTCAACATGCGCGACACGCCTCACTACAGCTTGCATCGCGGCATCATCTCCGCATATAGTCATCAGCGTCACGCACGCGCATCGGGCGGCAGACTCCTGCCTAACTCTCTCTTCTCGGCAAAGAGCCTGGGACGCTACATTAGCTTCCCGGCACTTCCATTGCCCTCACCGCAGTGCCTGGGACAAGTCGCTCATGGGAATAACGGGCCCTTATCCAAGACATCGCCATGCCAGCCATGTGCCGACGTGGGATGCCCCATCTTACACAGGTAATTAGTATATACTCGTTCTCCTCATACCGGCCACATCAAGGAAGAAGAGACGTCTAAACAAGAAAAAACGGCCAGATTCCCGAGCCAGTAGACCAGTTTTTAGAAAACGATGATCGTAAGAACACTGAACCCATACCACCCGTCAGTCCAAAAGAAGAGCCTCAAAGCAGAGGGGAGGGGGTGAAGATTTCCCCAATGTAAAATTGGGTCTCAAATAAAACAGTTGAAAGCCGGACAAAAAATACTATTAATAAATAATAAATACCCTTTCTAGGATACCGGGTGGGTAGATACGATTTCACCGGAATAACTGCACTTAGCCGCTGAACAGCCCGCATCGTATATACAGCTAGTGTAGGCCTGCAAGCCAGAGTTTCATCTGACTTAGGGTCACTGTTTAGTGCTCATTGAAGTCGCTTTATAATGAAATATCGCAACAGTAACGACACATACTCTTAAGTAGCCGGATATTAGCTATTTCATCTTCACTTTTCCTCACAGCAGGGCAGTTAATGAGCACGTCTCAATTTGATCTGTTTGACTGACAAAGGTAAGTTCTTTGCTTCTTATACGAGAAAGTTCCAGCGAGGGATGTCGATACACTACTATAATGATACTCTTTTAATTCTGGTCCTGAGCTGAGTTTCTCCAATTACTTAATATTTTACACTAAGAATAGTTCTCTACGCACTTTCCAGGTTTCTAAGCTAACGACAGGCCGCAATAAGCACGCTAGGGGCAGACAAGTAAAATAAAGGGACTCTAGCAGCAGCTGAACCAAGATGATCATTTCAGCTGAAGTGCCCTTCACCAGTTTCGCTTGAGTTCTGTTAGGATGGCCGCTGATGCTCAAGCCTCCTCGTCACCAAGGATGAAGACCATTCTCTTAGCATTCGATCTTCATGAATAGATCTCGTTGAGCCTGACGCCTGTCGGTCAGTTATTCTGAGTCGATTTCAAATACCAGAGATTTCTTCACATTTCAAGGGGGACTACGTATAAAGGCGGCAACCCTCAAGAGAGGGCTTCGTCTCGTCTGCGTTTCCATGACGGCCGATTTCCTCCCCCGGGTCCTCGCACTTTACCGAATTATCTCTCATTTCCATTCCCATTTCTCGGCACTGCTTCGCGGTTTCCTGCACCAAATTTCTTTCACAGTGGCAGCATATGAATGACAACATCGAACTATTAAAGTTAACCGAACTCTGCCGAACTCAACTAAGCCCATCGGTGCCCATCATTCGCCCAGGGGTTTTGGCACTTACCGCGCGTGACAAAAACAGGTGGAGAGTGGTCAAACATTCTTCCACAATAAGAGCCTCGTAAAAGCCTGTTAACCTGCCTGCAGCTTTGAGGTTGGGAACTTTTCGGGACATCGTACGATATCGTATGGAGTCTCCACCTCACCTGCTAACTCTCGTTGCCACGCATGAGCTCGACTTGTCAGTCACTTAACAGTCTTTCTTCCTCGCCTCAAAGCTGGGCAGCATTTGTTGTTTCCTCCAGTCGAGATATTCTCCATAGATTTAGCCATATACGAGCCAGTTAGCTCCGCCGCATATGTACAGTCTTTTAGAGTGCAGTTTCATAGAAAATGGGTCAATATCTGAAGGAGGAGGAGGGAGTTGGCCATCGCCCTAGGCCTGGATCGTTGTGGCCAGCTGCATTGCTCTTCGGCCTTATCTGCTTAATGACCAATACACACAGCTCGTAAACAGATCTCTCTATCATCTTGAAAAGCTAGCCTCTTCGCAGTTTAGAGTTGTACAGTTTCTGATATGATATCCTGCCCTTTCTCACTTTTGATACAACCAAAGAATCACCAAGAAGGTGCTTGATCCGCCCCCCCTTCCTCCGCAGCTGTTTAATTGCCGCCACACCGCGACATGTGCCTATCACACAGCCTCACTCCTTACCGAAGCGTTCAAACAGACATACACCTGCTGATTGAACTACGAAGCTGGATGTCATTTGAGGTGAGGGCGCGCCGAAGATTCTACGACCGTCTGCTAAGAGTTTCGCTAGCTCCAGTTCGAAGCTTTCAATGCTCTTTCTGATAGTCCCATGATATCGTATGAAGCCGAACTCACCTCTCAGTTCAGTCAGCTACGCATTAGGCTCTCATCTAGCTCTACTGCTCACTGGCCACGCATATCCTGCTGTCGAAAGATTGCAGCAGCCACATATGTCTTCTTCGTGACGAGGTAGCTTTTCGCAGAACAACAACACTTCGTGAGTGAGGAGGCCGTGAATCACCACCTCCAGCCCGCCTCGCAACTGCCGCATTTCCATTCGCCTCATCTGCCATCTTGAGCGCCGACTCACCAAATAAAGAGGGGTAAAAAATCATTGTTCGGTTCGGGTTTGTAGGCTTTAACCGAACCAAACAGTTTACAGAAACGGCTCGTTCGTGCCACTCGATGTGCTTTAATATCAACCGAACTCAACCGAATCAAGTATAAATGGTTTGCACGACACTTTTTTATTTATTAATTTATTTTTAAGGACTAACTAATGTAAGAATAGTTTATAGATACCACTGCTTCCCTGAACTCATACAGTATAGAGCAAAAATTCTTTCTTCCTCGTATTGACTGGGGGGGATCTTAACGCAATACTACATCTTAAACCACACACATGATCATATAAGAAAGACAAATATTAAATTAAAAATTAGTCGGTCAATCAAAATTTTTTCAAACCGCGAACCGAATCGACAACGGTTTCCTAAAATAACCGAACCACCGTGAAGCCTAACCGAACCATGCTCTTCGGCTCGTCCGGTCGCTTCACCGGGCCGGAAGACCACGCACACCCCTACTCAACAGCTTTCTCCAGCCGCCTGCACGACAGAGCTTCGATTTTCGTAGCTTAGCCGGATACGTATACCGGGCCTCTTCTCACCTCGAAAAATTTAAGAATCATCGAAGACGCAGCCTCACAACAATACTCTCATTGGAATCTTCCACCTCGAAGATATTAGTGCATGTCGTTCTTTGTAAAATAATATTTTAGTCCTGAAGATAAGATATCTTCTTCTTTTTAAAATATTGCTAGGAAAAGCTCTTTTCCATAAGTCGGGATGATGAACATTTCGGTGCTGATGTCCGATAAATAGAGACGGTCAGGGTAGGCCATCAAATAAGCCTGATAACTTTCAGCTTTCTCCCCCCACCTCAAGGAATTGGGATCCTGTCTGGGAGTGTAATGACTTCATGTCTTTCTGTCATCTTCTTTTCTTTGGTTTTTCGTGATGGAAGAAGGCCCACCGATCAAGTGCTTCCTCTTCCTTTTCGATCAAAGACTTCATACAATAGATTACCACGCCGACTCCCGATACTTCACTTTTTCGAAAGAATTGTGTCAGTCAACATGTCTGCTAATATGCCTAGTGTCGTTATTGCATTACTTTCTAGTCCTCATAGCGAAATGCCCTCTTCTCATGCTCTCTACAGTCAGCCCTGAGACTTATCGCAGGCTGCTCTGAGCAGCCGCGAAGCTCATTAATGAACATTCAAGCCAGCTATCTTTCGCCTTGTTTATAACAGTCATTAGATAATATTCGTTTAGAAAGATGATCGAAGATTCAAAAGCCAAAGCTTGTCGTGATCTCTGCCACATGCATGCTAAAGCTTCCAGCTGAAGTAGGGGGCAGAAAGGACCAAAATCGTCTTCTTCTCCACCTCCATGACAGAAAGGAATATCCCAGGATGAAGAAGATCGGGAAGAAGAGTGATTGTGAATAGCACGGCATGTAAAAACACCGCACTCCCAAAGACCAAAGAAGATCAACCATAAATAAATAGTTTTGATATTTTCGAAGTTCTAGATTGAATTCTCTCCAGATGAATGCTGACTTCAAAAACATGTAAGATCATAGCCAAGATGATTTTGAATCTCTGAAAACTTAAATAGTGAATCAACTTACGTACAGTTTAGTCGGGAACAAGATGTTAGCACTCACAAAGTCAGATGGGCAAGCAGTCACCCGCAGACCACCATCACGATACTCTCAAATGAAGATTCTCGCAGATTCAAATGTAATCTGTCGAACGTGTTGAGTATCGCATTAGAAGGATCACATGCAAGCCGGAGTCCTTTAGAGAAGGAAAGCAAAGGGTCCAGCAACCAAAGATCCCTCTTGAAGTTTGAACAAGTTCACCTACCACCCACTCCCACCAACGAGGAGATCGATTGCTTGCCTCGACATAGCCGCGCTCAAGCTGAAAGAGAGTAGGGTCTCTGCTGCTGAAGCTCGTAATAAGATGGTCGCAAGCTTCGTCACTTTTAACGAGTCAAAACGAGCAAGACGATCTTCGGCAGAAAATATCGAGTATCATAAAGCATCGTTAAATCCAGATGAAGGAGTGGGAAAGTATACAAAGTTTAAGAACTGCATCGAACAGACATCAAATATAGTTCTTCACTGAGTACATTAGTGTCTTCGTCAATTCTTTCAGCCGGCCTGTTAGATTTGCTTAGACATCGTAGGAGTTCACATTTCACCCGTTCTTATTATTACAACTCCTTTCAGCGGGTCACAATCCGTAAAAAGTCATGACTAAACTAGTGATTTGTTCGGGTGCATGATCTATCGGGTGTCTCATTTATATCTACTCAAGACAATCTTCGCACCTCAAGATGGGTGATATATGATCTGGAGTATTTCAACAATTTTCGGGGGTGCATGTCTTATTTCCCCCCCCATCGATTGCTGTTCAAGAAACTTCAAGACATTTTTGAAAACTCATAAGTCTAGATTTTCAGAAAACCTCTAAACACGTCCGAACAGCTGTTCGCAAATGTTTTCAAAGACGACTGTACCAAGCCTACACTCACCGCCATCGGCCACTTATGATCGACCGGTGCCGCAAACAAGCATTCACAATGCCTGGAACACGCCGCCGCCCACAACGTAAAGATCATTTGGATGAGTCGAACCATGGGTGGCACCAGTGATAACTGACTGCAGCTTCGAGCTCTGAACTGAGCAGTGGTTCTCCTCGGCGACTCATCTTCTGGAGTCGACAAGAGGGACCCAGTTTAGTGAAAAGTCGAGCACACAAAGAATTAAGTGAAAAGAGGTCGCTTGCATTCAAAACTTCGAAATCCGGGTCACTGGTCGCAAAAGCTCCTCACATTAAAACATATAGACCCGGAATCAGCATTCGTAAAAAGCTTAAATTATTTTGATATCGACTCGTATCACTTAATAATAAATCCGGTCGTACGTGAATAATTTCTCGATTTAAGCTTGTATCTATCCAAAGTATTCAAGGGGAAGCAACAGACAATGTTGATTGGTTTGTTGTGGCGTGGCTTTTTCATTTAATTTCATGCATAAACAAGCAGTGGGAGTATTACATTTGTCGAGATCACAGGTAGCGTCACAACACTTATAAAAGATTTCACATGAAAGAAACATTTACGAAGTCAAGATACCGGCAGCGCTATTTCCAGATTTCCAAATTGGTTATCGAGCGCATTTCCCCACCACATGCCGGGAGAATCGATCATTGAAGACAGCGTTGAACTGATTAAGAGACTGTAACATAGCATGGTGAATAAGTTAGTTATGTACATATAGTGCCTTTCTAGTAGGCACTGCAAGCCTTTGTAACTGTGGAAGAGCAAAGTCTTCAGTAAAGTAGGGATGGGTATTTGCAGTACGACGCATTTTTTGCATCGTCAGGGATCGTAGAGCCTTGGGTGCACAAGGAACAACAATATAGTATGATTTCTGAGGATAGTCGAAAGCGAAAGGGTTTCAGCACACCGAATGCTCTTATCGATTGCTGTACTGGGACCTCAAAGAGCCTATGTGCATTTTTAGACATATGTCATGAATACGGCATCGGGACTGCAGCGATTTTCATCGCTGGAGAATTGAAGATCCACACCAACTCATCTTACAGCTTGAACACGATGAGATAATAAAGCTGTAATTACTCTGGGCCTTATCGATTATTTTTTCTGCTCGTGGCTGGTCTCGCAGAGTGCTGGCTTCTGCACCCTGAGGTCAGCTAGAGCCTCGTGTCTTTAGTTCTTCCGTCGCCTGCTCATCGGGGAGCTATCTTCCTTCTCAGGAGACCTGTTGAGCCAAAGATCTTCATTCTTTATCACTGGTCAGAGAAGAGTCAAAGACTCGTATTGTTTCTGTGCTTCCATTCTCAAGAGAAGTATCAAATAGACTCAAAAGTCAGCATGACGGCCTGTAAAGAGGTAATTTAGTTGACTTATTATATCAGTTATCATTTGAATACAATAGAGTTTACTCTAGGAGTCTTGGGAGATTAATTCAAATGAAGATCGATAAATGACAGCCCTAATACCTTCAAGAGCAACCTGTTAGTCGCCGAGACAAAGTTTTTCCTCACGCAGGTTGTCCATTTCTGCGACGCTTCCTCAAAATTGCTGCCATTTTTCCCCTACGAGTTTGTGACACGTACGCTCTAACGACATGCTCTTAGTCACCACTATAAACAGAGAAGAGTCTTCCGTGCTCAACACGTCTTATCATGAATACAAGTTTCATCGCACACCAGCATTGCTCTATCCAGCCGAAAGCCATTAGTTGACACCATTTCTTTTCTTTCTTGGATTCTACTTCAGTTTTCTATCTAGTTCCACTATAAACTCATGTGTTTATCTTTATGTATTCATTTCTTTCTGTGAATTGTTCTGCCAGGCACTCTTTCGACAGTTTTGTAGTGGTTCCTCCTCTTTCGTTTGATTTGTAATGCTTTCTGCGACTATCAATTGCACTGTATTGGTCAACAAGAACTCCTGCTCGTTTGAGATCGACGATCTTCGGCAACCCACCTCTGATTTAAATGGGTTGCGCTGCTTTATTCCATTTTTGTGCCAAATGATTTACAAACTCATACTTTGCATGAATCGGATGGTGCATTAGTTAATCTTGAAGCTTATAAAATACGCCAAGAGACGAGTCCTTACGTGCCCCACATTATCCGCTATATTCTCACGACGACGATATCGACAGTGGAGTCAGAACAGGCCCCGCAGCCGCCATGCTCGAAGCCCGCGACGCTCCACGCACCGCTATTCTCCGCCGTTACTCACCACCGCGTGCTGAGGCAACTTTTGCACGGTGACACCCTCTCGGGCACTTAAGATTGATTTTGAAACACATATTTTGCCATTACTGGCTTTACTGGTAGCTTCAACCTAAACATACATGCTTAAGATGTATATATTTAACGATTAATAATAGATAGCTATTACTATCATTTTTAGTTGTGCCAGGGAGACACACAGTCAGTCTGTAGACTAACCTTCCTCGTGCGTGAAAGTGAATACATCAGATTTCAATCCTCAAACGCTGCCGCTGCTAATGTAATATATATTGTTCGACACACAAATAAGCTTTCTAGATCACGCAAGAGTATTCGCCTCTACTAGTCCTATCTACTGATTCTCAGTCAGCACAGAGTACAATATCAAATATAGCAGTATGTAGGCTCAGTGGGCTGTCTTCAAGAACATGTTTATAAGCCGATCGATTTAAGCTGTCTAGTACCGATTAATAAAGGAATTTTTAAATAAATGTGGATGTTACACTCAGATCTTGTTCATCAGTCCTCAACAGCAGAGTTCTACAATCAATTTATACTAAAGCAGTCCTGCTGGACTTGCAGACCGACAGATACCTAGCCAGTAGTCTTGCACTTGATGTGTGACGTATTCCCCATTTCACAGCCGTAATGGTCGTACAACAAACACGTACTCTTCTCCGTCTATTTAAGGAGTTCTTACAATAAGAACGCCGTAAGTTAGTCCCCGCTTATGATATTGTTAATAAGATTGCTTGAATAAGAAGGAACTAATGAATTTCTGCAGGCGAAGAATCTCAGTAGTTTTCGTTGGGACGGCTTGGCTCTGTTCGCTGAAGCGCACCACGAGCCACCAAGTATCTCACCCATACGCATGAACAGATCCATTAGAGAGTGCCCAGACATAAACTAAAACGATATGAAAACACCACCTTCCACCTCCACGTTAATGTGCAGACTCTTTGAAGGCGCAGGTTCTCAGTCGCTGAGCAGGTGAGTTTGTTCCACCCTTGTTGATGCTGCTGCCTCCTGAGCGTCGGCCTTGATCGACCGTTTTCCCGTTAGTTTGATTTCTCCAACCAGAAGGAGTCTTACAATAAGAACAGCTTAGAAAGCCGAACTCCTTCGAGTTTTTCTAAGCTCATGATATTGGCCAAGACGCTTGTATAGATCTAATGAATCTTCTAGAGTGAAGAACCAGACCTCTTTCGTATACTGTTTCATTGGGACTGCAGGTGCTGTGAGCATTGTTCAAGCTGCTTTTGTTCTATGATCTTGTTCCGCATGAAGACTCCGGTCTCTCACTACAATAACTCTGTGAGAAACAGACACTTTAAATCCACAAGAAAATGGTCATCTCCGCTTGGAATGTTGTCGTATTTCTTTATCAATCAAGCAGCAGCTTTGAGCCGTCGTATTAAGGTCGGGCGTGCTTTTCACAGTCGAAAATAGAAGTCAGCTTAATTAGTTTCAGATATGTTATTGATTTCCCCATCTCCTTTGCCTTTCGTACAACCTGCCTCTGCTTGTGCAATTTTTCTCGAATAAAGAGCGCCAAGCTCGACAGAGGTCAGCCACACATTTCAACCGGTTGGATGCCGAGCTTCTGTTTAACGGATACTCCTCTATCGACCTAATAGCCATCGGCCCTAGCTAGCCTATCGAAAGCCTTAACATGCTGAACCAACTAAAGCATGTCATCATTTCAACAAAGATTCAAATATTATCATACCGGACCACCTGTCGATTTCCTTCTCTCTATTTACGATGTCAAAAGTCCTTACATTAATTCCTATCTATCAATATAATACATATCAAACTTCAATCACATAATTTTTTCTATCAACACAATTTCCAAATATAAAGATCATCGCCTATGAGATTGGTCTGAAAGATGAAGAGGGAATAATACATATATAATAATACGTGTGTGTTTATCATCGAGGTGATATCGGGGCGTTGAAAGAAAAAGAAGATGTCAGTGACACAGTAGTTAAACGCAGTCAAAGAAATAGAATTCCATAAATGATCGTAGATATTATATACAAAGAAATTATATTCTACCCACAGCAGGCTATCGTAAAAAAGAGATCGGCCGACTCTTCGACGTCAGCAGTTCTTGGGCGTCATCATATTTCTTCTCCGAAGATCAAGATCAGAGCTCTCAGATTTGCTTCTCAGTTTGCTATTTCTTTCCTTCAGCCTCACACATTAATGTTAGCTCGGATCTCACCCTTCGTCTTCCATGCAAATATTTCCTTTCTAGATAAGGTAAGGAGGGAGGAAGATCATCTGGGAGCTCAGAATATTACTCGTTTGGAGAGTTTATTTGAATTTCAACATAAACTTTGCTCGAGATCACAAGAGCTTTACAGCCATCGCTCGATCGCCTTACGCACTGAGCCATCTTCCAAAGGATGTAGGCATGAGAGTCACCTGATTCTCCGCTCCCACTTCCGAGATTAAGGGGATTCACTGCTCACCTGATAAATGACTCTTAATATTACACTGCCAAGCCTAAAAGAACTTCTCCCAGAGCTGCAGGGATGCCCTTATCTCTCGTGATGCTCGCTTCCTTCTCGCTCTTCACTTCCGAGGGCCTCGATGCCAGATCTTGAGCCTTCAAGGGAAGCCTCAAGAAAAATACTGGCCTCAGTATCTCACACGATTCTTTCGCCCGCTTTTGTGATACCAAGAGGGTGTGGACGGTTCCGGCCGTGGCTGGGCTACTTATTTCCTTTAGCGTCGATTTAGACTGAGTCTTCTATTCTGTCGCAGATTTGGGATTTAATCGAGCCTGATTTCTCTTCGGACACTACATCATGCTCTTTAGCACTGGGGGAGACTGATACGTATTGTTTGATTCTTCTCAAGCTGGTTTAGTTACCTTTCATCAAGCAATTTATTTGAGACCAAATTCTGAGTGGAGTTTTCTGCTACCAGGGAGGGAAGGTTTTTCTCTGCAAATGAAGGAATAGTCTTACAAGTTTTCTAGAACTCGCTACGCCGCTTTATTGAAGTCCGCCGTTTTATGGGTCAATAGCTTCTCCCGCATCCAGCCAAGGCAGACCCACCATATATCGAAGTGCCGAGCAATGCCGATCTCGTCACTTAACTCCAAGATCGTTGTAATTATCTCCATCAGCTTATCATCGACTAAAAGCCAACTGGAGTACTTCAGCTTTGTGCTTAAACGCGTTGGCCGAAATACCTGCCTATCTTTACGACCACGCGATTACGTCTGGCGGAACGGGTCGATCGTCGCCGGTGCCCTTCGCCAGAGGATGAAAGACACAGCGCCAGATCGGCCCATGCGACTCAGCACGCGCCTCCAGCTGCACTTCAGCTTTCTCGCTCCCTCCCACGCAGACAGCGGGTTCATCCGGTCCACTGACCCGAGACTGCAATTCTGTGCTCGACTGATGAGACCATTGATCGTAGTGAATCCAGTTCTTCGTACCGCTCAAGAACAGTCGACACAAGACGGTTCCACAGAAGTGGAGACCTCTGCCCAGGGGATGCTGGAAACTGATTGAACTCCTTCCGCAGTGTATCATCTGACCCTATCAGCCGTAGTCACGGCCTTCTAACGACTCCTGCTCCTGGAGTCAGAGCATAGCCTCGTGATAATCCACGGACGAGCTCAACCTTTTCGCATTCTTTTCACACAGCAGTCTCAGCGCCAAATGCTGAAAGTTCTGCTGGGGAGAAGAACTCCATTGCTCGCTTCTGTCAATATAAGTACGCTCAACGCAATTTAGTTCTGATGAGGATTGAGATTTCGTCGCTTTCCTTTCTGAATTCGCAATGAGACATCTTCAAGACAAACTTCAGGAACCAGGCCTGTCAAAAACTGGGCCTAGTCGACCGACCCTTCCATTGTCGCCATCATAATCTTGATGTCCCGGCCCAGTGGACATGCAAAGCCAATCCCCCAGGTGGTTGCTTGAACGCCACAGCTCTTTCTCACCGGACAGGAGGTTTTGCTGATGGACCATAGCCTGGCCTCGAGCACTGCCGGGAGATGAAGCTTGCTCGAAGACACTCAACACAATAATCCACCTTCTTCTTCCCAAGCACGCTACTTGTTTCTCTGTCGTAGGAGATGAAGAAATACCTGGCGTCTGCTACGCATTTTAAGATCTTCGCGTCAATACGGTGTTAGCATCGGGTAGTCGCTTTTCGCACATTGCTTGCAGATATACCGAATATGTGGCTTTCAACGCTGTGGTCGATTACTAAAGATAACGGCGAGTGTTCGGTCACACCTGCTTATTTAGCATACGATTGAAATTAAACCACCTGAAAAGATGACCTAATTTCAAGATTAAATGTTATAAGAGGCCATGATTACTGTGCCACCCACCCACGACGTCACCTGTGTTAAGGCGAGATTTCGACATATTTCTAATGCGCCAGAAAGTCAAAGAGAGCCGAATGTCGCAGCTTTTACGAAAACGCTGCCCATTATCTCATGAAGATTAACGGCGAAATAATGCAATAACATGTCGGTCACGACATGTCGACAAACATCGCCGCTCGACCACGAAGCCTAATTGCATCATACAACCTTTATCTGTTGTTTCTCTCACTACCGCATGGATCAAGTTTTTCGTAGCCGCTCAGTAATGATGCTATTTACAAGTCGTTTGGTGGCAGTGTGATTGGGGGTGGGGGGATTTTGGATCTAAATTGTAGAGAAGGAAGCAGGAGGATAAAGAAACATGATATGGAAAATCGGGTATGGTTTATTCTAACAGTCATCTTCCATATCTGATAAGGAAAACCTATTTTTCAATAAAGCAAAGGTACATATGTGAGAGATATGAACTAAAATCACAATATCACATGATTTTATGAGAGATATGTTAACAGAAGGAAGATTCGCTTGTTTCTAGTCTGCATTTGGAGATAACACTATGTTGATTTTTGCTGCTTTCAGCAGCTTGTCAGATTTCACCTTACTTCAATTTTCGTTTCGCATCATACTCGGGATCAGTTCTCACCAATACTTTTCGTGCATTTATTTCTGATCTCAAAGATGTTTGTTATTCGCCGCCGCCATTGCATACATAATTCATTTAGTATGCCTGCTTTAGGCCAGGAAACACACATTCGTGAGATTGCTTAATAATTAATCACTTACCATCGGGATTAGTTACCTCTAAAGCTTGATCACCCTGCATTAGTTTGCTCTCATAGTTAATTGCTTTCCATTCAGCCTCGTGCTAAATAAGTAATAATTGTCCTCTAAGAATATGACACTTTGGTAGGAGATGCCCATCATTAATGAGCAGACGTCTCCTAAACAGCTCCCCAGTTCTCTAAAGTTTGATTAGGTGTTGGGCCCAGCCATTGTTCACCAACGTATACCTCTAGAAATGCTTAACGTTTCACCATGGCGACACGAATAAGCGTGATGTGTCGCACATTTGCATCTATTAACTCGACAGATTTATGTGATTACCCCTTATCTTAAATAATGATCGATTGTAGCGAATCATCTTGTCGACCCGCTTTGTATTACGCTTATTCGTGATTATTTCCCGCTACTTACTTCCTGTTTCTAGATTTAGAAAACCCCAAAGGGTCGCTAAACCCATAGATAATAGACGTTAAAATCTTCTGCTCTCGCAAACTCCTGCTTTCCTATACAGCCACCCAGCTCTCTAGCATTTGCAAAGATGCACTGATCACCATGAACATAGTGTCAAGCTGATACTGTTTATAGAATATTTGTAAAGTTCAGCAAAGAGCCAAGAAAGTAAGTTCCCCACTCACTTCTCGAGGGTCGGAGCCGCAGATAGTTAAAGCCTGTTGAATTGAAATAGTTAAGGTTTGCTATGTCAGCTCCTTGAATAGTATGGAGTTTCACCATTTCCATTACCTTCGACACCCGGATGAAATGGATGACGCATGTCCACGCAAGGGCTGCAATCACCTCTCGTAATCCTGCTCTTCATAAAGATGCAAAAGCACGTGACATACGCCATCA
>JAPVEC010000149.1:0-30207 GCA_028984105.1 Lavandula angustifolia | reverse complement strand
TTTTTATATTAATATATGTAAGCCTTTTAAAAAAATCATTTTTCTAGGTAGTTGTCACTATCACATTCTAATCGTGATACTAAATAATCAAACAACATAATGTAAAAGCAAATTCTATACACATTCCAACATTTCGGCTATTCTATTATCATCTAGAGAGAGCAAAAGAAATCGATAAAAATGGGGCCATCTTCTTTTCCATCTTGATTAGTGATTATGTTTTGTAAATCATAGAAGAAAAACTAACTTTTTAACTTTTTTAGATTGGATGAGGATTTTCCAAGTCTTCCCATGAATGATTAAGAATGACATATCATGGATAAATTCAAGATTAAAAATTAGAGTTAGGAAGGTGTGCACGGGTGAAATAAGATTTCAAATAAAAAAAATCCAGTATTCTGTATGATTTGGGATCTTCACATCCTAATGTGATGAGTTTGGATCCTATTAATACATGTTACCACCAAATGAGTTCGAATATTGAGTTTAGGATTAAGCTATTAAAATTTGCGCATATATATACCGTTTAATAAATCAGATTCAGAATTAAGAGAAAGAGTGGGTAAAATCTAGAATTTCATAAAGAGGTTGAGAAAATATGAAATTTTCTGATGAAGATCATGAATAATGTGCAATTTGCCATGTGACATTTTTTTACTTCTTTATGTAACATCATGAATAATGTACAATGATCATGCATGTTGTCCTTTTGGGATGATATAGCGTTAATGTGGGTAGCGTGTGGTGCACGGAAGTCATGTGTGTTCAAAATTACCAAGAACGTAATGTATGCAGTGCATTACCATGGTTAAATTCAGAGTGGTTGAGCCTTCTTGGTTGTTTGACAGGAAAGCGACCACACACGTGATTCGGAAGGCATAGCAGTTATGTTCGTCATCCAAAAAAAAAAAAATGATCATGCATGTGTGTAGACTGGATTTCTGCATGTGTAACATGTCACCTTCTTTTATAGAGATGAATTATATACTTTGTAATGATTTGTGAGGCTGTGAGCCCCATGACTAAACTTTTGCCCTCTTAAAAACCACGTGATTTTGGTCAGAGTATATAATGTCGAGATATATTTATTGCTTTCCACCTATAAATCTTTGACTTTTGCCCTCTTAAAAACCACGTGATTTTGGTCACAATATATAATGTCGAGATATATTTATTGCTTTCGACCTATAATTCTTTTTCCATGAAAAAGAAATTATTTATTTTATATTAATTATTGCCAAGATTGATTGCCCTACTTTTATCGAAGTAGACAAACATAAATTTATGAAATACGAACACCTACCAATTACCATGGTCCATGGCTTTAGACTTTTCACAACCAAAAGGAAATATATTCAAAATCTTTATAGAATTTATTAGAAAATACAGATACGGTTAAACCTCCGATAAAATAATATTGAATAAAATAATAATCTCGTTAAAATAATAATTTCTTGGCCAATAGATTGTCAATGCACTAAAATAATGTTCGATAAAATAATAACCTCAATAAATGAATATTTTTTCTCTGGTCCCAAGGTTATTACTTTATCGAGTTTAACTTGTCACAAATGGATTGACTCGTCACGTTTTTTAATGAGGCATTTGCAACGTTAGCCATACGAGTAGATATATACATACATATATAGCCCATCACAAAAAAACATAAATATAGCCATTTTGTCCTTATACGCGTAGAGTAGATGGAAGTGATGGAGGCCGATGGAATCCATAGGCCCTCCATAAAAAAAAAAAAAAAAAAATAAAAAAAAATAAAAATTGAAAGGGCATCGACCCTCATGTGTATTAAAAAAAGTGTGAGAGCCGATGGCCGATGGCCCTTACGTGAAGGCATCGTGGACATAGTAATTTTTTTTCATTATTTTTTCTTATCGACTCCTCATGTGTATTCAATTAAAAAAAAAAAAAATTACTGAGAAGAGGACCGAGTGGCCCTCAAAGAAGAAAGAAAAAAAAATCACTTGAAGGCCTAAGTAAAAAAAAAAAAAAAAAAAGGAAATGAGGAGAGGCCGAAGGAACCTCAAGAAGAAAGGAAAAAAACCAAAAAAAATGAATGAAGGAGGGGAGGGCCTCGGCCTTAGTGAAAAAAAAAAATAAAAAAATATGAAGGGGCCGATGGACCCATGGCCCTCCATCGGCCCTCCCATCGGCCCCCAGGATAAAGACAAAATGGCTACTTTTGTGTTTTGTTTAACTTTTAGCGAAACTATATTTGTGTATTTTTTTTTCATTTTGGCTAACAATGGGCATTACCACTTTTTTTAATACAATTAGCTATTTAGCGTATAAATGTTCATACTATTCGACATCATAGAGCAATCGAGAATCGTGATAATTGTTTTATGGATAAAAGTTTGAAGTTCGAAGGTCACTAGTGTATTTAATATGCATCATACATAATAGACTAATATGATTAATACTTCCTTAGTTTCGTTATTACTCATCATGTTTCTTTTCGACATGAAAATTAAGAAAACTTTGTTTGGATGTTTATTTTATGAATTTTAAATATAATATAAGAGCTCATTTTTTTGAATAATTATTGATGTGAAGAAATGAGGAGAATTCATCCGAATTCTATTAAGACATACTTGAGAACATTGATTTTCTTTTTTTTTATTTTTTTTTTCATTTTGTAATTAAAGAAATAATATAAAATTTTCAGAATTATAAATTTCTAAATGTCTCGAGATAGAATTTTGGAAAGAGAACAAGAATATGAAATGGATAATGAGTAAGAAGGACTCACTCCATTTTAAAATTACAATAATAACGAGACAACCCAATTAAAAAAGCAAAACGAAGAAAATATTATATAAATTATTATTGAAAAATAGAATTTTACCCAATGAACATACCATTAAAAAAGTCAAATTTGTTTAGAAAACGCAAACTCTACGCACGACAAGTAAATTTTAATTACTTAATATTTATTCTGGGCCTGTCGGGTATTACAGAGAATGGGCTTAGCTTGCTAGTAAAGGTATATATTATGGTTCTTATTGGGCCCAAGGGCCCACTAACCCTCTTCGTTTAGCCCAAGCTCGAGTCTCCGGAATTTTAAGATCACCAAGAAAATCAGCAAGAATTTAGCATCATACATGTCATGCAGCAAAATATGAATACATCAACGGCTGAGATTCTGCAAATGCCTCTGAACAAATTGAGGCAGAATTCTGTGATGAAGACAAGGAAAAAGATGGACAGATTGTTCATCGTACGGTCTCGGAATCGCCATCACTCATCTTCGTCACTACCGTACTGCTGGAATAAGGACTGTAAACCGTTGCTTGTTGCGGTGGCTGGTTGAGCATTCGGCTGTTCCGCCTCCCCCTCCGGCTTGCTCGAACGAGGAGCTGGTTTCTTGATGATGGCGAATTTGATGGAAGGCGGCTTGGCAACAAATTTACCCTTATCAGAAGTTCCAACACCACCATTACCTATCAATGATACATGCAATGTTAACTAAGTCATAATCTATTTCTCTTCACATACCATGAGAGAGAGAGAGAGAGAGAGAGAGAGAGAGACTCATTTCCAACATATTTCCCTACAAGTTTCTATAAACTTGTAATATGAGTAATGGGATATAATGTAATAATACATGTAATGTTAACTCACTCATAGTCTATGTGTCTTCACAAAGCATAGCATGAGAAAGAGAGAGAGAGAGAGAGAGCTACAACATATTTCCCTACAAGTATCTATAACTTGTAAGGGTAGTATACGGGTATAATATAGCAATACATGCAATGCTAACTCATTCATAGTCTATTGGTCTTCATAAAGCATAGCATGTCTATTTAGAGAGAGATCCTCATTTCCAACATATTGCCCTACATATAATATAATAGACTGCTATAAAATTGAATGTATCTGTTGCAAACCTTGATTGTTCGAGCTCTCGGTGCCATTATCTTTCGTCAAAATATCTGTTGGTTGTGTATCGGGTTCATCGGACACCTTGCTCCTCTACACCAAAAGACAAGCTTTCAAGATAAAATTCATATCCCAGAATTGTTTCTAATGAGGTTAAATGAAAAACATACATATATGAGTAAGCATGGATACCTTTGGCGGACGAGATGAAGTTGGACTGTCGAGTGGGAAAAATTCCAAATCTTCATCCTCCTCATCATCTTCGTCATCAATCCTTTTAACAACAGGGGCCTTCTTTTGTCCCTGATTAAATTAGAGAAGCAACAACATGAGAACTCCAAAAGAAAAATAAAGCATAAAAGTGGAAGAAAGGCTTTGCACAACAAGAGCCTTTCATTTGCCTCTGAGTTAATTAGGAGAAACCGCACAAAGGAGATTGCTAAAGAAGTAGACCCGAAAAGTGGAAGAAAGGCTGGAGGGAGAGGGGATGTAGGAGGGAACTTTTATATCCTTACCTGAAACACTGCTCTTATATACGCTTCCTCTTCTTCTTCAAGCTTCCTTTCCTAATAAATGAAAAGCACAGTTCAGCTCGATACAACCACTATGTCGAAACTCCATGCAGTAAAACATCACATATGAAAACATTCCAGATTTTCAAGAAAAAGTAGCTTTCTACCTTTTGCTCATTCGAGCGCTGCAGAGCTTCAAGCATTGCATCGACACTCACAGTTGCATGCCGTGACTGCATACGAGAGGAAAGAGAAAAATCATGTTAGTTTCAGCATATTCATTTATAGATTACTAATAACTGGCTTAGGAGATAAAATAACAAAGATAAAAGTGTCGATAACGGGTTACGAGCTTAAAAATCAGTGCATGAAAAATATTAATAATCACCTTCATTGATTTCATCTCATCCAAAGTAGCAAGGATATCCATTTCTCGCTTCGAGTCCAAAGTTCTATTCTCCAATGATTTCATGGCATCTCCCATCTCTTCAGCATTCCTTTTCTTTTTCTCTTCCTCGGTTACCTGATCATAAAGTAATACAAGTATAATATTAGTTTTGTAAAGATAGATTACAAATCCACATAAAATATGCTGCAAAAACCAGAAAATAATTTATCCAGAGAAAAAAAGAAAACCTCATCCTCTGCCCGCCAAGGTTCAAAATTCCTCGATGCTCCAGATTCAACAATATAATCGGAGTTTTGAGGATCCGTCTTAAAAGTTATTTCAGCTGAGCATTTAGTACACTTGAAATAGAATCTGAAAATTTGGATACCCAAGTAGGTCTGCAGATAATAGGATACGAAAGTTAGATATAATAAAAACAGTATTCCATCAGTATGGAGAATAAGCAAAAACAACGCCGGCCACACACAAATGGGCAACACGTACACAGCTTAAGAATGAGTAAGATCGTTAACCAGAGGACATTATAAACAATGAAACTCCCTCCCAATATACTTTCTTACATGCTTACATGCTCCCAATATACTCCCTCCCAATTGCTTTTCAAGCACCGAACGATAGGATTTCAAAAGTTCAACACAAAAAGAAAGAAAAAACACAAAAACCATTATAAAGCGATTAGCTAAACTGAACAAGTGAATATCCATCGGTTGAAGCGACCATGTATAAGTTAAGCCTAGCAAAGCTTCTCAAAGGATTGTCTAATAGAGATAACAAGATATTCCACACAATTCGATAACCGAAACAAGTGGATGGCCCTAAAAACCACTATTTTCCAAACTTCCCTAGATAGACTATATTCTGGACTTCGATTACCAAAAGAACTACGATGGTCCTAAAAACCACTATTTGCGAAACTTCCCTAGATAAATCACTACATTGCACCAACTTTGATAACCAAAACAACTAAGATGATCCTTAAAACCACTATTTTCCAAACTTCCCCAGATGAACTGCAAAGCTGAACTTCAGTAAGCCTGGCACTAATTGATTCCATAATCCAAATGAGGAGACAGAACTCCAAAGGGCATACAAGCATCAATAGAAACACATTTCCCACTAATTTTAACCTAAAAAATAGAATCATACGAAGCATGAAGCATAATCCAAAGAACCATGAGAAGCAAAAATTAGAACGAAAACCTACCTCACCAGCGACGTCTTCTTTGCGAGAATTGAATTTGGTACCCTTGTAGATGTAATTACCGCACGTGCCGCAACGAATGCTCATCGGAAGCATCATCCGCACTTTCATCTGCTGGTTCTTCAGCTGCCGCCGCCGCGGAATCTTCGCCGGATCGAAATCCGGCGGGTAGTACTTGTTCAGAACTTTCCTTTCTCCCATCTTTTACCCTCCTCCTCGCTAATCGGCTAAAAAGCCTAAATCTGACGAACAATTTTCAATAATTTGCAAACGTATACAGCCAGACCACGGAGAATTTATCTGCAGTACATGAAAAACCCAAGCAGATATTCAGCTGCGGTATCAAGGGTTTTTTCCCCCTTTGCTTCTCGCTTTAACGTTAAATGCCGAAACTTTGTGCTCAACGGCACCGAATAAAAGAAACCTTGGTTGACCGGAAACCTTCCGCCGGCGCCAATACAGTGACGAATTGGGCAACGGCCAAGAAGCGAGCGAAGTATTGACGGTGATTTTCAATTTGATGAAATTGGGAATTTGGGGCGTAATTGAAACTCGTTTTTTTTCACATATAGAAAGAAATATTATATTAAAATAAATAATTACCCTACAACTCACTTTATATTTCCAAACAGGTCCAAATATGAAAGATCCATAAGGCAAAGCTAATTGGCACATAAAATTTCGATTTTGATCTTATAATATAATTGTTTTCGTTTTTTTATCTTTTTGATGTAATATATACTCCACATTCCCCTTTTGGTTTCAAAGTTACAAGCAATTTATTTATTCTACGTGTGATATAAAAGTAACTCGGGAGTGATTTATTTGTGTTACGAGTAACATGAAACTATTGCCCATTACACATTAGTTATGCTTAAACAATCAACAAAGACAATATTCTTTGTCACATTAAAGAAAATATATACACAGAGAGAAAGAGTGGATCATGTGAGAACCTACATTTAATGTGAGAACTGAGAACCATGCATAATTATTGTATATTTTATGCATAATCTTTATGTTTTTTATGCAAAAACATGTGATTTTACATTTTGCATAATCCTTATTTTTTTATGCAGAAGACAAAAAGTATAAAATAACAGATTTTTTTGTATAAAATATATAACGATTATGCATAAAATATGTAAGAATTACGCATTGTTCGCATTTCTACGTTAAGTTTAAATTTATGAGTTCAATCGCTATATATATATATACCCTATATATATATATATATATATTATTCACATTATAGCTTAAAAAAATGGACACTTCCTTACAAAAACGAAAAGTGGCCCATAAATCAGTAAAAACCAAATCTCACTCTGCAAAAGGCTACATAAAAGTTTGAGTAGCTATTTAGTGACTCCCTCCGTCTCGTTCAATTTAACTTTTTTCTTTTCGGTACGAATTTAAAATGAATCTTTAATTGTGTGTAATAAGTGAATCCTACAAAAAAAAAAAAGAATAAATGTAGTAATTATTTTTCATTTTTAAAAAGAGAACAAATCAAGTACGACAATCGAAAAGGAATAAAAAACAAGTCGGACAAAAACAAGTGAATATTTGATTTGAGGTACAAATTTTTGTCACATCAAAAGTTCTAATAGAAATTTCAAAACAATCTTGATATAAACCGATAAAATTGGGATCTAATTCAAGAAATGTAGCATAGTATAAAGGAGACAAAATATATATTCTCATAAACTTTGAGTTCTAACAGCACTAGACATCTTCCTCCTCATCACCTTGTTACCTTGTAACTCTTCACCCTTTTCACCAGATCCTTAGCCTTGGGATCGTTATTGAAATGATCGCGTACCGGCTGCATAAACAGCGCGTAAGGCCGAATAAATATACACACAATATAAGAGCAATAGAAGGCATAGGATAAGACTAACCTGCAGTATCCGATTTATTGCTTTCGCTAGAGCGGGTTTAAGATCTCCGGGGTGCAGTTCCCCCTTTTCATAATCATCGGTTAAATTGCTGAAACTCGTAAAGGTCCTGCATGCGATGAATTGAAGTATTTTCGTCCATGAGTGAAATACAAAACGGCATAAGAAACAAGTTTATGTGTACGGATAAATTAGGAGTGAGAAGATGCTGAGTTTGAATCCCACTCTAAGGATTCTTATGGTTCGGGAGGTTTCTCGTGCCCTCCTCCGTTTCTATTGGACCGAAAACACAGCGGATTCAGAATAGAAAATCATGCAAGAACTTAAAGGTGTTAGGAGGAGAAGCATAGATGTGCTTTATGTCATTCAAGAAGCAGGTAAGACTCACTTGTCACCTCCATTCTCTGGTTTTCGCTCAACCGTGAATTCATTGAACCAAGGGAAGATGATATATTTAAGGTACTCCAAGCATGGATTCTTCTCAACAACCTTTGGAGGGCAAAATGCTTTCTTTATCTTCAAGTTGACTTCAGCCTGCGAAATTGACGATCGCTTTTACGTTGAGAGCAGCAATCGTAGTAAAAGAGTGAAGAACCAATTAAATTGAACAATACCTCTTCATCCTCCATGTAGATGGAAGATGACGGGTCACTCTTTGACATCTTCTCCTGTCCTTCCTGCAAAACCAGGAAGCATATCTGCAAGTTGAAAACGCAGAAGCTAAGAGACTTTTGTCGTGTTGATAAGATATAATTTGAAGTAACAACATGCAAACATGCTTACGATGGGACAATATAATAGGCTTATTTTTCCTCTTGATATCGTCACAGTACTCCCTTGCAAGCACATTCACTTTGCGTTGGTCCATGCCCAACTGGCAGATGTCGGCCTGTTCGGATAAAGTAACAGTAAATTTACAAATGACCCAAAAAAGACTCATTGGTTGAAACACTTATCCATGTTAAAAAGTAAACAGAGCATACAGACAATATACATCTAGCTAGGTCTGAATAGTCATATACTGAACATTTAGTGGGCTTGTATACGCATGCAAATTTCGAAACATTTACATTCTGAAGAGCACAAACTACACACTACAAAGGACCATCATAGATTGTCTGATCTGATTATGATATAGGAATTTTTTTTTATGCAAAATACATTTATCATTCACCACAAACAAACAAAATATTCAGCACGAAATAAGACTCACCTTAAGAAAAAATATGTCCGCACACTGCATGCATGGGTAGAAAATTTGAGCAGCTGACAAATCATCTTGCTCAGAGCGACCCATAATTTGGCAACACCTAATGCATCCCAAATATAAAGAAGAAGATGCCGTTAAAATAATACATTTATTTAACAAAAGAATGACAAGAGAAAAATGCACCTTACTATCCTCGGTAGCTTGTTTCTTCTTGCTATATCCATCACAAGAGGCCAGTACTCATGAGCCCGGGCGTTGATCTCTTGAGAAGACCACAAAAATTCTACCTGACCTCCTTCCATATTCATCCCCACAGCCTTCCATATCTCAATCAAGTACTGTCCAATGACTTGAATTTTCTTCAAGTCACCACCCATTTTGTTGTTTAGCTGAGCAAACCAATCGGCTATCCAAATTTTGACTTTGCAGCCAGCAGAAGTCAGCTTATTTACATTGATTACCTTCATCACACCCTATTAGAAAGATAAGGAAGGTACCTTTAGAGTACAACAACTACAAATAGCCTTTATTTTAACAGCATTATCTAATTTCATAACGGAATGATAGCGAAAAGCATTTATTTGAGGATAAACCAAATAACTCCTGCATCATAATTAGCAGAAAATGGTTCATTCTAGCAGCATAAATATCACCAAGACAGAATTTTGAGGCTTAGACAGAAATGAATCAGGCGAATACAAATATAAAACCATTTGTAGTTACATCATCAGATACAGATAAGCTCCATATCTTCAATATGGAATTGCAGTCACGTAGCAGACTAGTAGGATGCCGCATATCGGTATTCCGTTATTGGTAAAGTATGAGTTTCCAACAAGTTTTCAGCACATAGTAAACTGCATATGTCCAAATTCCTCTCAAGAGGATCGAGTAAATCTCATGTCATTGATCATGAAAAAAAAACGATCTTACGCCTAATTAAAAAAAATTAGAAGGCATCGCCTAAATTTCGATTCCTATAATCTTCTAAACACCTAAATCATGAATCGTCCAATCAGTTAAAAGCAAAAGGAATTGAGCGAATAAAAGGACCTGAGCAATGTGCATTCTTCCAGATGGTTCAAATCCATCATAACAAATGGGGTTAGGCTTGTTAGCCAACAGTCTCTGCAACTCATCCTCTTGAATGCACTCCTCGCCGATGCTCCTCACGATATCGAACTTCTCTTGCACGCTCATCCTGATTACAACAGTATTTAAAAATTCAACATTCATAAATCACTCCAATAATTCGAGGAATCAAAGCACATGCATTTTTTAAACACACACGAAATTCAACCAACACAAGCTGCGACAGACAGAGAGAGAGGAGATAGATACTGGGGTCGATCGGAAATGGAGAGGCTCCCCAAGGATTGAGACTTAGAATCCTCATTAGTCCTGCTGTTGCTTGCATCCTCCATCGTTTACAATCTGGATTAGGGTTTTGCCGTTTCGAAAATTGAAAATGTGGAGTGTAGAATTGGGGATGGAAGAATTTGACTAGGGCAGTACTGGCAGAAGCGACTTCGAGTGAAAAAGACATATGTGCCCCTGATTCCAGTAAATATTTTCATATGATAATTATCAAATTAATTCGATCTAATTAATGATACTTAGCTGTCATATGCGGATGATTATAGGAATTTTTTCAAATATATATATTTTTTAAATTAAACACTTTTATAAATTAAACACGCAGAAGACGTGAGTTAATTTCATTTCATACGTATTAGGTTAATTATGCGATTTGATTTATTTAGGTTTGGAGCAACGGAAGATTTTGCAATATGAACCACCAAGTGAAATACTACGAGCCGAATATTCGCATTTCAATAGCATTCTTCGTGGTGGCGCCGCCGCAGATGGTGGAATATTCACGCCACCGTCGTCTCTACGCTCCGTTTGAATTCGAGAACTACAGAAGCTCCAAGCTCGAATTGGTTTACCGATCGAAGAGGGGCTTGAATATTTTCGAGCTAAACAAGTTTGAAGAAATTAATTATGTATTAATACAAGTTTATCTTTTCATTTATTTTGTAATAAAGATGATTTTGTTGAGTGTTTTCCATATTAATAGGCAGAGATGCCAAAATCTTCACATTATGTTAGTCCGGGTCAGCCCAACGGGCTATCTCATGAATTTGGATCGGATCTATAAGTTGCGGGCTACGAAAATACAATCCAACCCAGCCCACAAAATAAAGTATAAATTTATTTTAGGTTTTTAATTTAAAAATTAAATGTAATTATTTTTTAATTAAATAACATAATATAAGTAAATGATTTAATCATTGGTTATACACAAAAAATCTTATTTTTGAGGAAAAGTTGTATATAAAAATATATGATTATTAACTAATTAAGTTGACACTAGGATAGAGAATATAACCATATCTTAGAATATCATCACCTTATTACGCGATTTGAGGACTTTCTTTGTTGATAATAATTTGTATAAAGAAATATATGATTATTAATTAATTAAGTTGACACTAGGATAGAGAATATAATCACATCTTAGAATATCATCACCTTATTAAGCGATTTGAGGACTTTCTTTGTTTCCAACCAACGATACTTGGATTTTCGATCTCTAAGTGAATTAACTAATAAATAATTAGTTTTGCAGTAAAGAATTGGGTTTTACTGCTAACTGGGTTGAGAACGCGTGGCGCGTGGAAGGGATGCGCGTCTCAATTGCAGGGTGCTACAAACACGCACATGTGGACGCTGGTAATTGGAAACAGTTGTTTATATCATGTTTGAAATTAAATACCTACATTTGGAATTAAATATCATGTTTGTTATAAACTAAAGATAAGAGGAATAATGGAGAGCTAGAATATGATGTACGATTATTATGGCGCTAAAAACCTCTATTTATGGAGCACAAGATTGACTCATGAGCTTTTTCTGAGTTTTCATGTACAAGATGGATTCATGAACTTTTTAGAGCTTTCTCAGTTATCGCAATATATGAATAAATATATATATATATATATATATATATAATATTTACAACACTCTCCCCTGATTGACCAACCCTAAAAGAAATTGTTGTCTCGTTAAGAACCTCGCTTAAAAACTCATCGGGATAAAAAATTGGTCGAAGGAAAAAGAATATAAGTCGCTTCACCTCAATATAGTCAATGTTGATCATCGGGTCGACACATATCGATCTTGTGTACCAACTTCTTTACAAAATATGGTAAGTATATATATAAAATATATTTACAACACTCCCCTTGATTGATCATCCCTAAAGGAAACTGTTGCCTCGTTAAAACCTTACCGTAAAAACCAATCGGGATAAAAATTGGTCGAAGAAAAAGAGTTTAAGCTGCTCCACCTCAATATAGTCATTGTTGATCCTTGAGTCGGCACATATCGATCTTGTGTACCAACTTCTAGAATGTTGACGTTGGTAATGCCTTTGTAAAAAATCCGTTAGGATTGCCACTTGAACGAATTTGCTAGGGATGTTGATGCCGCCACTCTTTTAGAGATCATGTGTTGTATCGACTCTTTCATTAATCAACCCCAATGACTCATTTACTCATGTGGTGCATTTGATGCCTCATTAAAAACCTTAACTAAGAAAACCCTTGTGAAAAAAACTTAGAAAGGAAAAAAGAAGACAACCATTTGACCTTCGGGGTCATTTGACCTTAAGAGTCGGTCCGACTCTTCGTAATAATTACAATTTGTTACTCCCCTCAAGATAACAATCTTCAAGGTTATCTTCAAGGTCTACACTAATATGCGCAACACAAAGTTTAATTAGCATCATAGATAATAGCATGAAATATGTCAATATATAATTACTCGATAAATAGACCACTATCATGTTTGACTCAAGATAACAAAAGATTGTCAATACCATTTTAAATTCTCCAATTGCACATAAGTAAGGAACTTCCGGGTCCTAAAACTTCTTTGTTATCTTCTATGGGTCTAAACGAGTCTTCATCCACTTCAAATGATTGAAGCAACCACTAGGTAGCCTATATTTAATGCGATACAATAAGATCTCTTTAAAGACCTTTCATGTAGGTCGACTAGCGTAACTCCATCGGGAGATGCTTAATCTGCGTGTCGAGACAATTATTAGTTCAACCTAAATCATATTCTAACTCCGTCTTTTAGGCATGAATTGATTTCATCACGTACTTTAGTACATAATGATCACATATCATCTTCGGATGAATTTGAAGTGATGTATTCTAAATTTCTATTCCGCGCACTTTTTATCTTTAGCATCAATAAATCTATCACGCTTCAATGTAATTAATTACAATTATAAATAAATGTAATTCATTTTGTTAACAAAAAAGGAAATCAAATCAGTTTGAATATCAAACCAAAAAACTTAGTGCTTATTATTTCTTTCGTCAACCAAACAAAGGTGTAGGCTTCTTAAAAATCCTACGGAAATAATTCTTCCATATATTATTATAATAAATTATTATTATAAATAATATTAATAATATTGCTCAGCAAATTGCGTGTCATTTTCAGTTTCTCAACGTTTGACAGCTAGAAAGAGAGAAAATCCATAAATTCAGATCTAAATTCGTCCGACCACAACAAACTAGAAAAAAAAAAAAAAAAAAAAAAAACAGTCGTTCCACGAGTAGATTTAATAAAATGAGGAAACATAAAAATCAAATCAACTCAATTTTCTAATTAATAAATTCCCATTTGCTTGCTCACACGTTTCTTGCAAGATCAGTTTTGATAATAATTTGTATATGAAAATATTTGATGATTGATTAATTAATAATGTTGACTTTAGGATAGAGAATATAACAATATCTCAGAATTTATCAACAATAGCAAACTGAAAACTTAGAAACCCATTTTACACGATTTGACTTGAGGCCACGTTTGATTGCATGAAAATAAGGAATCAACTAATAAATACCCTCTCTGTCCTTATAAATTTAGTCCACTTTAGCAGTTTTTAAGGAGATTTGCCGATATATGTAGAGTTGTATAAAATTATGAATCTCAAAAAAATTATTTGTAATAACTTACATAAAAGAAAACTAAACTATTTCAATCGAACAACCCAAAATATATACCGAACTAAATCTATGGTTTGGAGGGAGTAATAAGTTATTTTTAAATTTAGTAAATTAAATTTTACTTTTTAAAAAAAAAATTAACACTAATTAAATAATAACTTAAGAACTAATAAGTTTAAATTGTAAAATACTAATAAATTAATTTCAGATACTAAATTAAATAAATTATTCATTAATTTTAAGTGAAAATCAATATAATTATTAAATGATAAGTAATTTTAAAATTAACAAATAAAAAAATCGTTTTTGAATTAAACACCTTAGTTAAGGTCTGATATGATAGTGGTCCCGTTTGAGAAAATAACTTTTAATAAGCGCTTATAACATAAGTGCTTATGATATAAGTACTTATGCTATAAGCACTTAAATTTAATGAGCTATCAAGGCTAGATACATTTATATATAAAGACTTAATTATAAAAAAAATAAAATATTGTTTAAAAAATTGTTGTCGGGATAATTTGATATGAAAAAACCTATTTTTCATAAGTTGTTTTTGACTTATTTTCATAAGCCTATTCCTTCCAACCTTATGAAAATAAAGTAAAAACAACTTATTTTTTAGAATAAGCTGTTTTCATAAGATCTCTAAAACATGTGCATAAACGTCTTTTTTTTTATAATAAGCTGAAATAAGCTTTTGCAAATGGAGCCAATATCTTAATATTTTGATCAAATTCACAAATCAGAATACATTGGCACGTTAATCTAATTAATCCATAATCTTAAAAACATCCGATCCTAACTGAGTTTAACTTCACCTGAGTTTCTGAGCTAAGAATTAACCATGCAAATGTTAATTTATTAACTTACTTAACTATAAAAAGTCCCAGACTTAATAAATGAAAATGTAATATTCAAAATTAATATTTCATTTGTTCTATAATTCTTACTCCAAAACTTTTCGATACGGTTATTTAAAGAGAGTTGATAGTTGTGTGCATAGATGAGGACCTTCAAATAAAACGTTTATAATAATTTATTATTTTCGGAAAAGGAACAATAATTTTTGAGGCAAAGAAAAGTGGAAGCAACAATTGCGGATCCGAGGGAGTAATAAAAATCAAATCTTAAAAACAAACCGAATCCCACTATAAAATGAAGCAAACAACTATCCTACTCATGCACAAATCACAACTCATCAACTCTCTAAATCATGGCGAAGAAATGCATTCCTCTGATCGACATGGAGAATGATTCCAAGGTAGCGGAGAAGATCGTCCGAGCTTTCGAAGAGTGGGGTTGCTTCAGAATGATCAACCATGGCGTTTCCATGGAGCTCATGTCTGAAATGAAGGTGGTTGCTCGATCTCTAACCGACCTTCCCATGGAGACGAAGATGAAGAACATCCACCCGGACCCACCCAAGGGCTACACTCCGCCCAACAAGGGTGGGCTCTTCTTCGAGGGCTTAAGCATATACGACGTCGTTTCGGCTGGAGCAATAGAAGACTTCTGCTCAAAGCTCCAAGTATCACCGCATCAAAGGTCAGAAAATATACTCATCATCTCATATATAACGGAGAAAAAATTTGATTTCGCTCATTGATATGTCGGTTTTGTTCGGTTTTTATCATTTAATACGTGTGTCCGATTTTAGTCATGTAATTTTTAAAAATACTCAATTTTAATCTGTTCTTATAATTATATACTCCTCATTCCACCGAACATGTCTAGTATTCCTTTTACGGACGTCCCTCCGAACTTGTTTTGTATATGTAAGGAAGCAGGTCTCACATTTTATCAAATAAGCTCAAATCAACTCAAAAACATTAATTAATTGAATAAATCTCACACCTTTTACCTCATGGCATCAATTATTGATAATTAATTAATTGTTCGAGTCTCATTCCTTCATCAATCTACACCAATTTTCCTATATAACTGTGCCGAAAAGAAGCGGTGACAAGTTCGGTGGGACGGAAGGAGTAGAATATTCGGTTTTGGTCATCCAACGGAAATTATACAAAAAAAAAGACGCATGAACCATGCTCTTCGCCAGATGAGTAAAATCAAACCTTTTAGCGAAGTTACGGAAAAGAAGAACAGACAGAAGCTTCATTGCACCAAATAAAACGAATTGGATTTCAGTCTTGCAGTGTAGAATATGTTTGTTTTGGAGCTTCCGTACATTTTATGTACTGTCACTTTACAAAGTGCGTGATTTTAGTCCCCGACGAAGTATAGTTCGCGGGCCTTTTTCCGACGGGGGGTTAAAATTGAAGCACTTTGTAAAGTTACACGACTAAAATTGGACAGTTTATAATAATTAGAGGATTAAAGACGAGTATAAGTCATATTAAAGGTCCGAGATCGATATTTTCTCCGTATAATCATATTAGAGGATGTTTTCTCTCCCTAAAATCTTGAGATTCTTTTGCAGGGAAGTGGTGAGAGAGTATGCTTTATCCCTCCACGATGTTGCGCAGCTTGTGGGGAGGAAGGTGATGGAGGGGTTGGGGGATGGAGGGCGAGCTTTTCGAGAACTGGATATGCCAGATGAAGATGAACAAGTACAATTATAGCCCTGATACGGTAGGGTTAATAGGGTCAGTTATGCACAGCGATCCTGGATTTCTTACAATCTTGCAGGATGACGAGATTGTGGGAGGTCTTGAAGCAGTTGATGAGATTAGTGGCGAACTGGTTCCCATCAATCCCATCCCAGGAACTTTTGTCGTTAGTACCGGGGATGTCGCTAAAGTAAGTACTCCCTCCATCCCATTCCACTTGCTTGTTTCTTTTCTATCGGAGATTCAAGAAGAGTGGTGGTTGTGTTAGACGAGTGTGTGATTGTGTGTAAAGATAGGCCCCACAAGTAAAAAAGTGGTAGGTTGTGTAACGATTAGGCTCCTTTTTGGAAACTGCATGTTCGAATGGACAAACCTCAAAAGGAAAAAACTAGAACAAGTCGAATGGGACTTGAGGAAGTATATACTACTACCTCCTCCCAAGATAATAGGTCACTTTCTACGGCAATTAATATAATTGATTATAAATTATGATAAATGAGTAAATAATAAAGTATGAGAGAAGAAAATGAGTGAAAGTAGATGATAAAATAAGAGTATAAAATACGAGAAAGTAGGAGATATATATTAATTATTTGTCGAATTCGGAAAGTGACCATTTATAGTGGAACGTCAAATCGGGAAATGTGGTCTATTATAGTGGGATGGGGGTAGTATTTCGGTTCCGGTTTCGATTTCGTGGGAGAAAGACAAAAAGTACTATCACGTTGCCTAAACCCTTTACTTCTAAATTTTTTTGCACGTTAATAAGACAATGTTTAGAATAACTTAAATAAGCTACTTTTTGACTTTTTCATCGCAGAAATATTTTTTGTTTTATTGTTTTGAATATGGGCTTCGCTTTTTTCGAGTTTAAAATAAGTCTCGAATAAGCAACAACTCATAAGCTAGTCGCCGAAAGTGATTTTTGAACGCATAAGTCAAAAAATAACTCGAAAAGCAACTTATTCGAAGTGTTTTTGAATACTGCTTTTTCTAAAATTAAACCGCTTTATTTTTTTAAAAATATTACAAACACTAATAACTTTGGTTAAAAGAAAATTTAAGCAACTTTAAACATAAGTAGGTAAAAGCGCTTGTAAAAGTTAATCCAAACACTACCTAAGATGTCATAATTTACCTGCACTGTTTGACCCCTTACAATGGGTCAATCCGCACTTTAGGTTAGGCAAAGCTCGAAACTAGCCCAAAAAGAGTCGAGTCTGAGACCCCATTTGGAAAAATAATTTAATTAAATACTTATGACAAAATAACTTATTATATAAATACTTATGGTATAAGTTCTTAAAGTTAATAAATTAATTGTGTTTAGATATATGCAATAATAATAACTTATATAAGAAAATTTTTTACAAATAATATAATTATTAGGATTTGATATGTGAACCTTCTTAAAAGTTCCTTAAGCCTAAATTTAATAAAAAGCCTAAATTTAATAAAAAAAAGACATAATATATATTAATTGGGACATGAATGAAACAGTAAAAAATGGAACAAGAGATCCCATCCCGAAAAAGTGTATTATAAAATTGTTACCGTATCGGCGAGTCAATTTCAAGCGCTGCAAAAATATATGATTGTAGGGATTTTGGTCCGCATTTTTCAAGAAATGGCACGAGGTTATTTGATACTAATGTGGTGTGATATTTTTTTCTTTTCCTTCTCTTAAAAAGAATTTAGACATGAATTAGGGTTTGTAATTTGATTTATTAAGGTTTGGAGCAATGGAAGGTTTTGCAATATGAAGCACCAAGTGCAATGCTACGAGCCGAATGTACGCACTTCAGTACCTTTTTTCGTGTTGGCTCCGAGAAATGAGGAAGTGGAGGCGCCGCCGCAGATGGTGGAATATTCCAACCACCGTCGTCTCTACACTTCGTTCGACTTCGAGAGCTACAGAAAGCTCCGAGCTCGAATTATTTTACCGATGGGAGAGGGGCTTGAATATTTTCGAGCTGAAGAAGTTTGAAGATATTAATTAAAAGGAGAATACTGCAGGGTCATGTATTAATACAAGTGTATGATTTTCATTTTATTTTGTAATAAATACTCCATCCGTCCTAATAAACATGACTTGCTTTTTCATTTTAGTTGTCCCTATTAAATTGGTTTGTCAATTTAATATTATATAGCGTTTATTTAACTTTAAAAACACATGCGCACCATCTCGACGGGTGGCCACGTAATGATCCTCACAAACGTGCATGTAAGATTCGAATCAGAGCCGATACTATGATACCGACGTTAGAAATATGGTATTAAAACAAGAGTTTAGTCTATTTAGCAGAATTATTTTTAACTACCACAGTTATAATATTATTATTAATAATACTTCTTTCGTCCTATTGAAATAATCGAGTTTTTATTCGATATGATTTTTGAGGAGAGTAGTTGATTTGTCTACAATTATGTAAACTTGTGAATACCTCAAAAAAAGTATTTATAATAATTTATAAAAAAAAAAGATTGGAACAACCAGCCCTAAAAATACACCGAACTATTTCAATAGAAAGAAAAGAGTAACAAATAAATTTGTCAAGCAAATTTTATTTCAGTTTCAATTCTCAACGTGTGACGTAGAGAGGGTAGAGAGAAAATCGTTAAAATCAGTTATAATAATGCAAATGCAATTAAATTCTAATTTCAATACTACCAAATTTATTTAGAATCTGGATTAGGGTTTTGCCAGAACTGGAAGTTTTTGACTAGGCAGTATTGGCATAAGCGACTTAGTGAAAAGACATATTTACCCTATTCCAGTAATAAATCTTTCAACGTCATTTATCAAAGATAAATTGAATTTTTTAGTCCCAAAATACGAGCAATTGGTCATTTTGGTCCTTTATATATAGGGACAGCAATAGCGGGACCTAGGGAGTAATAAAGATGATTTTGTTGAGTGTGAGTAATAAAGATGATTTTGTTGAGTGTTTTCCATATGAATAGGCAGAGATGTCAAAGTCTTCACATTATGTTAGTCCGATCCAGCCCAATGGGCTATCTCATGAATTTGGATCTGAGCGGGTCGACCAGATCCAAAAGTTACGGGCTATGAAAATACAATCCAACCCAGCCCTTAACGGGCTATTCTCGGTCCATAAATTAAGTATATATTTATCTTAGATTTTTAATTAAAATTAAATGTAATTATTTTATAATTAAATAACATAAAATAAAAAATGGTTTAATCATTGGTTACCCACAAAAATCATATTTTTGAGGAAAATTAACTACAATAGGGTTACACAGTTATTTTAATATTTATAAAATTTCGAGATCAACCTTATCGAAAATACAAGTAGATTGGGATAGTCCATTAGAGCATCTCCAACTGCTGGATATGAGTCAATAGATTGATACTCACCGGTTCTAGGGTTAAAAGAAATTTGGGGAAATCATAGTAGTACTCATGGAATTGAAGATCCCAAAACCGAGAGCGATTTCGGAGATTAGTGTGTCGATTGTGATTAGCCGATGTATAGGTTAGACTTGATGTAATGCTTATTATTTTTGTCTAAGTCCCGTAGGGTAGCCGCTGAACTGATCTTCACCGAAGATACTTTTCGCAACCCCACGTCATCGTGCAATCGCTTGCATTCTTCGTCGGCCACTCGATATCAAACTCGCTTGAAGATCCCGCATCGACCGACCGGACCTCGCAGAAGCATTCTCTACAAGCCGATGGTCATCGTGAGAAGAACCAGAGGCAAGCAAGTATAATACCTTCGCAGCCGACCAACCGACTATCGTAAGCTCACTTTATCGCCGACGACTCACCCAAGAAGACAGACTTTCGAGTATCCGTATCCGATAGAAAGCGTTACCCATCACTAAAAGTCCCTTCAAAATGTTCAGCAGAGGCATACGTAGGTAGTTTGAACGGACAACTCGACACTCACCAACTACAAACCTCGACCAATGAGAAGCCGACAACGCTTACCTACTCTACACAAGAAAGTCAGCTCTCATGAACGGGCCGCATTAATCGCCCCCGGCCGCAACAAAGTTGAATAGCGGCCGCTTTCTTTGACGCCAGTGACACGCGGCACGTCGTCTCCAACGGACATATGTCACAACTCACAACTATAAATAGAGAAGGATTCGAAGATTTCGAAAAGAGGAATATACGCGAAATCAAGCGGAAATCATTCAAACTCACAACGCTCTGGAACCTTCAGCTTATCCAGATCTAACTAGTTTTCATAGAACACTTCTTGTAGTTCATCTCTAGAGCACTTTGATCCCTATCTTCTATGACTAAGCTCATTGCTAGATTCATAGCTTAGATCCGAAGGAGTTCACATTTAGGGAATTGTTCTGTTGTAAGAACTCCTTCTCGGTAGAATATTCCTCCCTTCTAAACTTAGGTTTGGATTGTAAAGTCGCTGAGGACTATAACTTGGGAGGGAACCGTCCACAGCCGACAAGATCCCCGCCGAGGCTCGCTCGGGCATAATCACCAAGTTCTCCCGCCTTGTTCGGGACCGCCGACGCAGGATCTCGCGTATCCGAACCACGCAAATCGCTCGTGTTCATTTATCGTTTTTATCGTATCGCATTCAACCGACTTGAAAATCATAAGTCCGCATAAAACGTATTTTTATAAAGTGCACAGCCCAAAAGATTTAACTTGCAAAAACGCATTTTCAAAAGAGACGACTCGGGCCTAACACTTATCCGCACTAGCGCCTCCGACCGAGCTTCATAATACTCGACATCGGCCGCAGAAGAGCTCGAAGCCGACTCACTTTGACCCCAAAGATCGGTAAGGCTTACTTGGCACCGTTCATCGCTTGCAAACACGCCTTCACCGACCTTCACCGAGAAAAAGAAACGTAGCTCGTGTGCATTCACCCCCCCTCTACACCTCGACTTTTCGTCTCCTGACCAACAATTGGTATCGTAGCTTTCTGTTCAACCGACGCGGCTCAAATACACGTCCTCTCGAACCGATCCCGAAAACCGCTTTCACCGCATAAGCATCTTCTCGCATCCTTATACTCTTACTCTTACAACGCCCGATATGTCGGTATCAGGATGGTGCCGATGTTCTCAATAGAGAACTACACCAGTAATGGCGCGTACGTATGGAGTGCACACCTAACGTCACTCCACGACAAAGATGTCGATGTCCTAGAGTTAGGGACCGATCATTCCCCATGATCGACAGCGTAGTATTTGCCGGGCCGGAGGAGGCGTGGGAGCACAAACCGGTGCTAAGGTTCCCAAAGACAAATCCGCTTCACGCCCGAAGAAAAGAAGTTGCACAACCTGACCGAGTTGCACGTAATGCCATACCGACTTACGCCGCGACTCACATCTCGAAGGGTACAAGATTGCAAAACGGCGAAAGAGCTATGGGACGCCTCGGGGCCGTACCGAGCTACGGAACCCCCTCGCATCAAAGAGAACAAGCTCGAGCTAGAGCTTCGTAGGTTCGACGCCTTTGCAATGGAGCTTCTTACCGAAACCATCGATGAGCCGAGTGCCGATTCACCAATCAAGTCAATGTTATCAATGGGTCGGGAGGTCGTTCACCAACAAGGAGATGAACACCAAGATCTCGAGAGCGTTGCCCCGACGTAGTGGCTTCCATTTGCTACTTATTTACGTCGCTCCGATCTAAATGCTCTAACTCCCCGATGTTATATTTTCGTAATTAAAATCGGAGGAATTCGAGCATAGCCTACCCCCAAAGTGCTTAAGCGCTCCACCCGACACACGCTTCGACCACGCCTTCAAGGCAACAACAACAATACCGAGCTAAGCCTATTTCCCTCAAGCAAGCCGTGGCACATCGCAGCAAAGCCTTCCGAGACCTCAGCCCCCGACGCCTAGCACCGATGGCTCTCAAATATCGAGGGAAAAGGAGAGAGTCGAAAGCCGAGGAAATACAACCGAGATTCTTCCTCGTAAGAAAGACTATCATAAGAAAGAAGAATCTAATCCTTCTACCGAATGCAGAGAACGGAGTTCCGCCGCCACCATCTAAAGACTCACCGGTAAGAGCAAACAGAACATCTACCCCGCTACAACCGCAAGAAGGAGGGACACTATCGCACGATTGTCCCGAACTCTCAACCGCTCAAAGAGCGTAATCCAAGGGTGCCGAGAAAGAAATTCGCCGAGAGACGGCAGATCTATATAGCCGAGAGATATCCGACAACTCAACGGAGGAGGATACATTCATGTATTCTTCTCAAGATGAAGCCGCTGCTGGCCGCAGCTGAGGTCGCAGAGACAGCTTCCCCGATGAGTCACCCAATACCGTCTCGATGGCCGGAGAAGAGGCCGAGGTAAATTCTAAACGCATTATTACCTCTTCTTCACATAGCACACAAGACACGTGCTCGGGCCACGTATGATCCTCTAGATGTGGTACAAGCCTACGATGATCCGTTAGAGGAACAAACATTCAACTGAAGCAGAGTTCAAACAGTAACCATCCAGAACTTAATAGTAAAGGCCGAGAATCGAGACTTTCTTCGATGTCGTGCCTACCGAGTCACCGGATCTAGTTAAGAGACTCAAGGAAGAGATTGAATCTCTCATGACTAAGTCTCGCCTCAAGAGACTCGCATCTCGCCCGACCAAGGACAATTCGAGAAAGAGACCGAAATAGCCAAGCTCAAAGAAGCTCACGCACACGTGCGAACGACTACGACTTACTCGAAGGAGTGACGAAGTCCGGGAGAGGATTGATGACCGAACAATACCGGGAGCTAAGGAGAAGCTTGAAAGCATGCTTAGAGCACAACGGTCAACTTCGCGTGGAAAGAAGGTCTGGACTATACCCACGGGCTTCTACCTCCAAAAGCTCAAGAACCCCGGGTCGATAGGTTCGCCGAGGAAAGGTGCAAGCCGCCGACACCACACCTCAGGCGAAAAACAAATGTAAAAAATAATTACACCTCACCGAGTAGCAACAAGCGGCTGACCAATGGTTCCAACCATGACACCGCGATCAAATTGGTGGGGAATCAAGAAGGTCGATGGGCAGTAACAAGACAAGGAGCCACCAGATGAGCACCCGGCCCGACGGCTAGTACTACTATGAGCCCGTGGTCGGGAGAAGCGCTAAGACTCGAAGAAGAAAGCGCATGAACCCAAAATTATCAGGCAGAAAGTCGGCATCTCCAAGTCCCGTGGAGAAGAAAGCCGATAAGGCCCGAAGAAGAAGTCTCGGAACTTCTAAGGTCCCGAGACGGATCCGGGTTCCGAAATCACCCACTAACCCGTAAGGACCCAACCGAACCAAAGGGTACCTAAAAATGCCTCTGTTTTGCAGCGCATAAGGACCCGGGGATAGTGGGACGTCCGCCGGGACACATGACCTACCGTAAGAGCCTCGCCGACCAACTACGCATAAGAAGATGGTCCCGCACTGAATTCGGGGCGACAATTCCAAAGGCTACACAAGGGGATACTTAACGCCGAACATCGGGACCGCCACGGGCCAAAGAGTAACATATGTTAAAGGACTTCAACATAATCTCCTTCGCCTCACCATCCGCGGATAATCTTAACGGAGTAATCTTCGACGCCGGTTTCGTGATATTGTTGACAAATCTACGGGGAAACAAAGTGTTATCGTGTTCGTGGAGGAAGAACATCTATGTTGCAAACCGGAATACCGGGCAGAACCCGAGGCTTGCTTGCTCGCATGCACTAAATCATGTATCAAGTCAGCCGGCTTTGGCACAAGAGACTCAACACCGAACTTCAAGACCATGAACAAGCTCGCCAAGAACTCTAAAGTCGAGGACCGCCCAACGAATCGCTTATCAAAGATGTAAATTGTGAAGCGTGCCCTCAAAGGGAAAGCAAACAAAGAGTAGCAATCCACCTATTCCGTCACCTTCCACTCGATGGAATCCTTCAACGCTTTCTACATGGACTTATTCGCCGGCCTCTCCAGCCGACTATAAGAGGCAAGAAGTGATGCCTCGTCGTCATGCACCACTTCTTAAGATATACTGGGTCATCTTCATCGCCAACAAATCCGATGTTCGTGATCGAAAGTTACCTAATCTACCTAAGAAACTCAAAGGTGGAAAAGAACATCAAGATTAAGAAGATACGCTGGGATCATGTAGGAACAGAGTTTCTAAACTCGCAGTTAAGACATACCCGCGATAAAGAGGGAATTCAAGCACGAGACATCGAGCTGCGCGCACCCCTCGCCAGACAGAACGGACTTGTCGAACGTAAGAACGTAACTCTCAAAGAAGCGATGCAAGAACGCTCCTCGCAGCATTCTCTGACTACCCTCAAAGTTTTGGGGCCGATGCTACCGACACCGCCGTTACACTCGTAATCGATCACTACCGACGCAAGAACACATGAAGACGCCATACGAACTACGGAAAGGGAGAATTCCTTCTATTTCTCATTTTCATGTTTTCGGGCCGTGCTTGCTTTATCCACAACAATGGGAAAGATCACTTGAAGGTCTTTGATAGCAAACCGATCAAGGAGTATTCTTAGGATACTCCCGAGTCAAGAAGCCTTCGTGAGTTTTTAACTATCGAACTCCTTGCGTGGAGGAAAGCCCTCATGTTGTTTTTGATGAATTTGTTACTAAGAACAGGAAAGATACAAAGTCAAGCACCGAGGATGTCTCTAACTAAATGACAAAGCTAAAAAGATCCAAAGATTGTTGGGATGATTTAGCCGAAGATGAAGAAATTCGCGATCACCAACAAGCAATGTAGCTAACCTAGTCGATTCTATTGATTGTAATCAACAACATAACTTCGGCCGATGAGGAAGCCCCCGTGGTAACCGAGACCTCTACCGAGAATATAAACTCGGGGAACGATTAATGTTCCTAAGCCGAACGCTCCGAACCCGAAAACTCGAGATCCCAACCTTCTTACCGAATTACTACAAACACAAAACAAGCATTTCACGAAATGCCTAATACACCTAATGACCGTGCGTAAGTGGTATACGTAAGAAGAAGCCCGACTCAAAGCGCTCGTGGCTCGATGCTCATTCTTCGATCTTATCATCGGAGATCCATCAAGCAACTATAAGGACGAGATCAAGATTAAATCAAGGAGAAAGCTCACTTTACTCTTGTTTTCTCGTCTACGTAAGAACCCCGCTCCGATAGAGGACGCACTTAAAGATGCCGACCGGGTCATTGCTATGCAAGAAGAGCTCAACCAAATACGTCGTAAATGAAGCTCGGGGAGCTTGTCGATGTACCTGACATCAGCCACGCGATTGGAACTAAGTGGGTCTTCAAGAACAAGCCGAGATGAAAAAACAACGCCATTGTCGAAATAAAGCCCGACTAGTTGCTAAAGGATACAGCAAAGCAGAGGGAATTGACTTTGATGAAACATTTGCTCCGCCGCGCGATTGGAAGCCATTCGTCTTTTCCTAGCTTACGCAACACATCGTAGATTTAAGGTATATCGACGGATGTGAAGTCGCCTTTTCCGAATCGGCAGATCAAGGAAGAAGTCTACGTGAACAACCGCCCGGCTTTCAACAGGGACATCGTGTGTAACTTAGGAAAGCTCAGATGGGTTAAAACAAGCACCCGTGGCCTTGGCATGCATACCCTATCGACTTTCTACTTCAAAAAGGTTTTCTAAGGGGACAAAGATCGCACCCCATTCAGCATAAAGTCGAAGATGACATTCTACTGGTGCAAATCTACGCGGACGACATCATTTTCGGCCGTTAAAACGGGCTTATACGTCGCCAGCTCGAAGAAGATGATGAAAGAGAAATTCGAGATGTCCATGATGGGAGAGACGAATTATTTCCTTGGATTTCAAGTAAAACAATCACCCAAGGAATCTTCATCAATCAAGCCAAATACACTCGAGATCTTCTCAAAAGATTCGGCCGTGATTCCAAAGAAACCAACCAAGATCCCCATGAACACGAACTTTAAAATCGATCTGGACAAAGCAGGGAGCTTCGTTAACTCTACCGATTATAAAGCTATTATCGTTCTTTACTTTATTTAACAAACCTAGCCAATCTCGACATAAATTATGTTGTAGGTGATGCGCAAGATTTCGTTTAATCCCAAGCGAAGTCACTCTAATCTCACCAAGAAGATTCTGCGATATCTAAGAGGGAACACCTAAGGCCGGGTTATGGTATCCCCGCCGATTGATAATCTAATACCGACAGGTTATTCCGATGTCTGATTACGCGAGGATGCAGGATAGATCGAAAATCAACTTCTAACATGTCGGGCCTTAGGCAGGAAGTCGATACGTGGGCTTTCAAAGAAACAACACCCGCAGCTACGTCCACTACCGGTGCCGAGTACATGGCTGCAGAAGTTGTCGTGCCCGCATCCTTTGGCTTCGACAACAATTGAGATATTATGGTATAACCCGTGATGAAGTGCCCATCTACCGTGACTCACCAAAGGTAATAGCTATAACTCGTAACCCGCCTACATACCGGATGCAAGTTAAGCGTGGACATTCGACACCACTTCATCGTAGACCATGTCGAAAAGAAGGACATCGATGGAGAAAATCCATACCGACAAGCAAAGGGCGTTATACCGACCAAACCACTAGCCGAGAATGAGTTCGTGAGAACTATCGCCTGAGCTAGGTTCCGCTAGATCCTACCGAGACAAGTCAAGAGAAGCCGACTCACTGATAATAATATACTTAACAACAATGTGTATCAAGATGGAATCGACGACAGTCGAAAAAATCCTAGTACAATGACTCCGCTGGGAGATGCACACCGTACACAAATAAGGAGAACATGGTCATCAGCACAACCATCCTCCCTGATAACGTGATGGTAACCAACTCATAAGTTCAACCAAGAGGTTTGCGTAGGGACGTTACTTAATTTGTTCGAAGCATGCCGCATTTAATGCATCGCCGCTTGCATTCGGCCACTGCCTAGGAGCATTTATTCCTTACCATTTATTATGTTTAAGGTTTGAGGAAAGGTCACAGGACTCCTCGCCCTCGCGTACCTAACGCTCTCGTCGCGCATTTAACGCATGTCTTCTCCATTAGCTTTATTACGTATATCTATATTTTTGGCGGCTATTGGAATCATTCTTTTATAACATTTAATCTTAGCCGCCCCTTGATTTTGAAAGATTAAATTTGAACCGTGCGATTCAAACTAAAGATCAAACTCAATATACAAAATCTTTCATCTTCTATCAACCCCCTCACTTTTCTACATTCTCATATCTTAGAGCTTTTTCTTAGCGATTCGCCTTCCTTCCTTACATCCTCATTCTAACCGCATTGCTATATCTCTTTTCAAGCTCCATTTCACGTAATGTATCGATGTCTCCCTAGCAACTACTAACTTACTCTATTTTCAAGGCAATATGTTGTTTTGCGTGATTTCAATGGCGAACGTTCAAACCTGCACAACATTTTGGAGGAGATTGGAGCCTCCGATTCTCAAGCTTGAACCTACCTGGCCTTCCGCCTGGGGGAGATCTCTTTCTCTTGAACCCGTGTTTCGACGCTTGGAGCGTTCGTGTTTGGAGATGCCGGTTTCGGAGCACCCCGCGCTTTCCTCCCCTCGATGTGCCGCCGAAGTTTATTTCAACCGGAAATTCCTAGCCTCGGCCGGAGAGGAATCGCCCTTCTCCTATCGAAGGAAGTCGATCAAGATGAGCGGGAGTCACCGTTTTCTTACCTTCGATATTCAAGATGCTCTAGCTCTCTTTCGATCTTCCCAACTCCGGCATTTCTCCGATCGGATACAAGGAGAAGGAGATCAACGGGGGGATATGTGCGTAAATTCTCATGTGGACGCAAGGATGTGGCGTTCAAACAAAGCCTTTACCGAGGAATATGTTGCTACTCCCCGCACCCAGGTCTAGCTTACGTGGTATCGCACATCTCCGACAAGTTCGCTCGATCATATGATCAACCGTCCAAACCTAGGATTCGCATGATGATGGCAATGGGGACGATTGGGCTGGCGAATCGGGCCGAGTATTATACTACTCGATGAAGCGCACGCTCGGGGTTCACCACATTACCCACCGGCGAGAGGAGGATAGCAAGGTGGGTAAACTTCTATTCGGAACAAAGATGTTCTGTTGTAATAGAATGCATAGTTCGTGAGGAACTCACTCGTTGAGAACTCAAACTTTGAGGACTAAGTACTTTTGACAAGAAGTCTATCAAATTCTGATGACAAAAGGCCGGGAGCGTAAAAAAGTCAATTAGCAAGGGGCCACCCGAACCGAAGAGAGCGGCATCTCGCTTCCGCCCCCCAACCGTCTGGGCGCTAAAGAAGAGGAGGTTGGCTAAGACCCGATCGGCTGAGGTCACAGCTGCTCAGCCCACTACCACCATGCCGAGCGAGCCGCCTCCTACTGGGCAGGAGCAACTACCCGATTCAGATACCCGGAATCGAGGGAGCGACGATCAAGGACAGAAGGTCCAAGTGATCACCAGGGAACAGAGTCCGACAAGAGGGAACCGTCACCCGAACCTATCGCTGAAATGGACAACAACCGACACCACTGACGGGCCGCACTCGGGAGATTCGCCTAGAGATACCGTCAAATTCACGAGCACGCAGATTCGGTTGAAATAGCAAAGTAAAGACAAGAGCCGAGATGCTCTTAAGGTTTCTTTCTGGTGACCGGGACATTCTTATTGACTTTTACAAATCCCAATAGCCAATGCGACGAGCTAACATTGAGGAGCAAGAGCTCCAAGCCAAGATCGGATCTCGGAGAGCCAAACCATGTGGCGTCTTTCGAAGATTTCGAGGGCCGCAATGCTCTATTTATCGAGCTTGAGAGCCCGACGAAACATCAGCCTCCGCCCATCTTCCACCTTTCCGATAAAGGTGATAATGATGATCAAGATGAGGAGATGGATGGCCAACCCAAGGAAGCGCATCAGGGGAGAATCGATGTAGGGGACAAACTCCCCAAGAGAAGAGCCCACACCACCCATACCACATCTGGGCGAGGCTACAACCTGCCCGGGCACAAGAGGGGAGCGCTTGATCTCGCTTCTCTCGAGCAGGCTCCGGAACCAGCTCTTATCGATACAACCCATCTGCCCGTGTCCTCACGTTCCTCACAACAAAGGCTATCAAACGCCAAGGTGAGAAAAATCGACTCCTAGCCAAAGATGTTCATTTTAAACGGGAGAAGTACACCAAGTGCTCGTAAACGAAGCTCTAAGTTTGTTGGCCGCCGACATCTCCACTCCCTAAAGAGGCTTCTCACCGATTTCAAGGAGATACTTGAGGCGGTGCCCTAAGTGCTCAAAAGGCCGATTTCTATCAAAGACAGAGTCGCGACCGTTTGCCCGGCACTCAAGATAAAACTTTCTGAGCAACGACGCTTTGCCATGAAAACACCCGGGGCGTTTCATTGATGAGATAACAAGATAGCAACCACCTCTCTTCAAACAACCATCAAGCAACAAACAGGCCTTAAAAGCCATTCGTAAAGAAATGACAG
>JAPVEC010000265.1:0-2500 GCA_028984105.1 Lavandula angustifolia | reverse complement strand
CCACAAGAGAAGTCGCTGCACAGATCCCTGAAATCTCATCTCTTCAGGATCTGGTCGACATCGCAATCAGGGCAAGGACTCAGATGCTGCTGAGATTCCTGAATTGGGATATTCTTGCGAGCCGATTCAAGCAAAGACTCTACACCGTCCCTTCGGCGCAGGAGCAAAGTCTCGCAGCCGCCCATGGGTTTGGGGAGCCCGCCGACATTGCATCCTTCGAGGACTTAAGGTCAGCCAAGCTATATCTACTGAACCCGAGGTCCTCCCAGCAGACCACCAGCAACCCATCGCAGCCTTCCCATCATGATGACAATTATGATGATAATAATGATGAGGATTAGGCACCACCCAAGGACGCAGATCAGGGAGAATCTGCTGAGGATAAATCTCCCAGCGAGAAGGGCGAGTCACCACCTCCACCTCCAACATCAAGTGACGCCCCTGTTGGTTCGAAGCCCAGTCGAAAGCAACAGCTCACAGCCTCAGAGCAGAGGCTCGGAACCTCATCCTATCAAGCCAAACCTATAGGTTCTGTGTCCTCAAAGTCTGTCAACCGCGCTATCAGGAATCAAGGAGATAAGTAGGACGCAGTATACAAAGTCTCAAACGGAGACTGTTGACAGACTGGCAAGCGCAGTCAAGAAGGTCTCGAACACTCCAACTCAAAATATTCAGGAGATCATCCAGACTGCGCTGGCCCTTCCGAAGGCGGACTTGGCTGCTCAAAGTCAGCAGCTGCTCGAAGCTCAGCATAAATCATTTTCTGAGTAGCTGACCAAGAGCTTAGCCACAGTCCAAAAGACTACGGATGAGCGCAATAAGATGGCCACCTCCAGCGTGCAGAAGGCATTGGAGAATCAGGCGGCTGCCTTAAAGCTCATCCAGTCCGAAATGACTGCCTCACTCGACGCATCGTTCCTAAAGCAACGACAAGAAACAGCAGCCCAAATTCGCCAAATCCGCAAGGATCAAGAGGCTGACTGGGAGCACTATTGCGATGCAGTCGGAGACTTCAACACCACCACCACTTCCATCAAGGATGCTCTCTTCAAACTTGAGAAGGAAGTTGTAGCAATCCTTACTCTTCTGACCCCGGTTGCTGATGATGCCAAAAAGGGGGAAGATAGGGAAGATAGGGTGGAAACAGCTCAGGTGGGTGTGGAGGCTGAGGCAAGGGAAGTTTTTAAGGGGAAGGTTCATTGCTCAGCCGGGAACCGGGCCTCGCACTCCCCTCCCGTAGTCCGAATTCCAGCCAGCCTAAACAACTCACTGCCCGAGCCGGCTTGGAGGATCAGGAGAAGGATCCTCGGCTCAAGCGCAAAGACATAGAAGAGGTCGCACAGTTTGTGGACCAAGAGGACCAAGAAGACGAGCCCCTGCCACCTTTAAGGCCTGGGAAGGAGAAAGCGACAAAATCTACTCCACCTCCTTTCCCGACGCCTAAGTTCAAAACCCGAGCAGAGCGGAGGAGTTCGATAAAAGGGTTGCTCAGAAACTCAGGATAAGCTGGACTACAAGAGACAGCTTGAAGAAGATGTACAGAAGGCTAAGAAGAAGAGAAAGCCAATAAACTCTTGGAAGAGAAGAAGAGAAAGAAGGCTCAGCAAACTGCTGATGAGCAGGCTGGCTCTGACACTGACAATCTGCCCCTCGCTTAGAGAATGAAAGAAAGTCTCTACTCTAACACCTGAGTAGGAGGCAGAGGAGAAGGCGACCTGGGAGGCAACGCAGCAAGGGCTGAATCTCCGGAGAGGAGATAGAAGAGCTGCGGCCCTTAAGGAGAAGAATATGTTGGAAGACTTGGCGAAAATAATAGAGCTGACTGACAAAATCGCCAAGGAGCCAATCCTCGACAAAAGTAAACAGGTGCCCAAGACTTCCAAGTTCTTCAGGCGAGGTGCACAGAAAGCTGCTTATCTGAAGAAATCTCCGCATCGCCATGTTGAGAAGTGGATTCCCTGAAACCTGAACGAGGAATGGGAGGAGCTGAAGATTGATATCATTAAGGCATACTACGTATGACTGTGTTACCTGCTGAGGTACTGGCTGCTGACCTCTTCGATGAGTTCATTCATCAGTACGCCACCAACCTCAGAGCACAGATTCAGCTTATTTTATTCAAGGAAAAGCTGCCACTCGTTGCCCCTGCCTATAGACAGCTGACTCCACCCATGACCTCTCGAGGAGTTTTATGCACCAAAGAGATTGAAGATGAGGTTGGGGCGTTGCTGCACGACATCATGATCTTGATCCTTTGCAGCCAAGTGATCTCTAGGATATCCAAACCCTCCGAGCCAAAATCTACAGATCTTATGGGTTGGATCCTCCTGCTCTCAAGTCTGCTAAATTCAAAGACAAGATCAAGAAGTCCAGACGATAGCAGTAGATTCTCTCTCTTTTTGTATAGAAGTTAGGGCTGATTGTAATCATCTCTCATATATATATCAGTACCTTTCTTCTGGCCAGACAACTACTCATTGTCTTACGGCTATGTTTATTT
>JAPVEC010000277.1:0-13718 GCA_028984105.1 Lavandula angustifolia | reverse complement strand
TGATTGCAATATCACTGGTATAGTCTCAGTAGATAGGCAATTCATCTTGATGGATGTCGTAGTCTCTCAGCTATTGTCGAAGCCACAATATCTGTGCGCAATAGATTCCGGCAGCGATATATTCAGCTTTAGTAGTGGACGTCGCTACTGAAAGTTGTTTCTTTAAAAACCACGATATGAGCTTACTACCAAAGAACTGACAAGTTCCTGAGGTTGATTTTCTATCGATTCGGAAACATGAATAATCAGCATCAGAATAACCAGTTAGTTGAAGGTTATCATCATCAAGATACCATAATCCAACATCAGGTGTTCCCTTCAGGGAACGAAGAATTCTTTTCGTTGAATCTATATGACTCTTCTTGTGATTCGCCTGAAATCTCGCGCATACAACTACAACATAAGTTATGTCAGGTCTGCTTTTAAATCTTTCTTTTCCAATAACAGAATATTTTCTGTTTTCTCATTAGTGATATAATCACTATTTTCTTCCTTACTCACAATTGTTAAGTAAGAAGGAATATCATCCTTAGCTGAAGAAGAAGGATTATTACCTTCTAATTTTCTCTTATATTCCAAAAAATTCTTGGAATTCTTTATTGCTTCGATAAATCTTGAAGCTATTAGCTTTTTCTTTCCATGCTGAGCGGCAATTCGCGCCGATTTCTGTCTCGACCCTTCCTCTATAAGAGGAGAGTCCTCTACCACGTTGGTACATTCCCGCAAAATTATTCATTGAATATATTCTCCGGTTAAAAAATCGGAAGACTATTAGGTTTCTCCTTTCTTATAAACAATTTCAAAAATCAAATGGGGCTAAATGAAGCGCCATCTTGCAAACATTTGTTTTGAAACATCATGTTTAAAGTCTTTATTAAACATAAATCTTGCGCATTTACAATCGGCTTTTTATAATAAATTTCGATTATATAAATCATCTTGGAATTTTAAAACACATTTAACAATAGCGAGAATTTCTCTTGCAAACCGTAGAATAATTCTTTTGTGAATTATTCCATTTTCCTGAATAAAACCTAACAAGATATTCCTGTTTATTATGAGGATTAATTTGTTTAAGAATACCCCCATATCCTATATCGATTAAATCCGTTTCAACAATTTTTTCCCAATTAGGATTACTCAACATTAAGCAAGGAAGAGATTTTAACTCTTTCTTTTATTTTCTTGGATGATTCGGGATGCTTTTCGAATCCCATCGCTTAGGATTTTTCTTAAGCCTATCATATAAAATAGCTGTATCTTTTAGCTAAATCCTTAATATAAGGAGATATATAATTTAGACATTACCTAAAAATCTTTGAAGTTGAGTTTTATCAAGGATTTCATGAGAAATTTTTCTCGAAAATGAATACTTCTATTAATAGGAATAATATTTCCTTTTCAATATTATGGCCTAAAAATCTAACATTTGTTTGAAATAAATTCATTTTGGGTTTAGATATAACTAACCCATTTTGTATAATAATATTCTTAAACATATTTAAATGCTTAAAATGCATTTCAATATTTTTTTGAGAAAACTAAGATATCATCAATATAAACAATAATAAACTCACTATAAGGAGTAAAAATATCATTCATGATTTTTGAAATTCGAAGGAGCATTTTTCAATCCAAATGGCATTACATTCCATTCAAACTGTCCTATTGGAACATTAAAGGCGCTTTTATACTGTCGGTACTTTATCAATCAATTTGCCAATCTCGACTTTAAATCAAATTTTGAAAATATAATAGAATCATATAATCTATCCAATAAATCTTTTTTATTAGGAATAGGATATCTAATCCATTTTAAAACCTTATTCGGAGGCTTATAATTTATAACTAATCTAGGTGCCCCTCTTTCTTGCTCACTATGTTTATTAACACGAAAGCGATTACATGACTGTGGTGATTTTGAAGGATTTATTAATCCTTTTGCAATAATGATTCAATTTACTTTTTATACAACTCTAAATATTCGGAATTCATTTGACACCGGCTGGCACTCTTGTTGGAATTTTTGATTCATCAAAATTTTCTTCATAAGGGAGTGCAACTATATGTTTTTTCCTATCCCAAAATGCATTAGGATGATCATTACAAATTTCTATTGAAAATTGATTTTTAACCGACTCAATTTTATCCTTTAATTTAGGATTTTGAAGTTTTCTTCAATAGTAAGAAAATTTAATTCTTGTTTAAGAAAAATATAATTGATTTTCTTTTGAGAAATATTATCATAAATTTCATGTAAAACCTTTGTGAAAGGTTCGGTAACAAATTTTAAGAAAATATCATTTCCTTGGAATGTACCTATAATTCCTTCTTTATCAACTCTTTAAAAGGATAAATTTTTGTAATAAATGGTGTTCCAAGTATAACTTGATTAGCAATATCGCTTAGCAAGCAAAAACTTGTTTGTATGCATTTTTTATTAATACATACATTTGCTATTGGCAATTTATAATTTATATTTAATCTACTACCCCCATGAGATAATTTTTGGGTAGTTTTTTCAAAATACCTAGTAGGGATAAGACCTTGTTGTATAACATTCATATCTCGCTTCCATTTATCAACTAAAGCAATAAATTCTTTTGAATAATTTATCAATTAAAAGGGTAATTTTTGTATACCATTTTTGTGATATAACCATTTCTAATGTAGAAAGAAAAATTGCCTTTTAAATTGTCTTCAAATTCTTGTGTTTGAGGTCTAATTTTGTCGGTCACATTTTCTAATTTAGAGACTACATAATCTAAATTTTTATTTTCTTTTCTTAATAATTTTATTTCTTCTTTAAGATTATTAATTTCAATAACTAAATCTTTTGTAGAAGTAGGATTTTCTTCTAATTTTTTCGCCTGCTCATTCGTTTATAAACTTAGGACATCATATAGGGGCCTTTTCGGATTCTTGGGCTTCTCATATATCTTATCTTCCATCATATATATCATTCTCGAGAAGTGCTAGGTGTATTTTCCACTAGGATCTATTATTTTAGATCTTAATTTCCGGATCTTTAACTAATTTTAATAATTCCATAATATTATCATGATTTAAAACATTTATATTTAAATTTTGAAATTGTGAAAGAATATTATAAAATTCTTTTCCTTCAATATCACTCTTTTGTTCATCATCTTTTCCATACGTGGTTGTCCTAATTGACAGGGCAAACATTATTGACTGAGTTTGACATTATGGACTCATTTCCTAGTGCATCTAATTACATGTATTAGATTACGTATACCGTACTAGTATCACTAGTATCTTCATATTCCGATTACAATTTAATAATATTTTTGAAAGAATATCTTTCATATTTTTGAATCTAAATTAAGATTATTAATTTTTCTTTTAGTCCAACAATTTCTAGCATAATGTACCTATATTTTTACCACATTTCCTACAGATTATTTTTCGCATCTTTTCCCATTTATTTTGGGCTCTATTATACTTCTTTTGCCTATTTTCTTCATATTTCTTTTTAGAAAATTTTCTCTTCTTTATATCGAGTTTATTATCTTTCCAAACTTTCTTATTTTTATTATTAGTAGAAGGGATTTTTTCAATTGCAAATTGATCACAAAATGACCTAATTGTCTTTTTTCAACTAGATTTTGACGTTTCATTTCGTTTGATTAAGTTTAATTTCATTACAAAGATGTAATCCTTCTTGTACACATGTTCCTATTAATTTCCATATGAGTAATTTTCATAAGGTATATTATTATAATTTTGTCTTAATACTTTTTTAACTCTTTCGGCAAATAAACCTGGAAGACCATCTATAAACTTAGATTTCCAATGAGTGCTATTACATTCAGGAAGTTCCATGACTCTACTAAGAAAGGTGTCTTTATACCACCTAAAATCTGTCAGTGTTTTACACCTAAGATTTTGTAATAGTGTCCTAATATTTTCACTATTTTCTGTATATCTTCCCGTAAAATGTTCTACAATATTAATAACTGTGATTGTATAAACCGCATCTTCTCTAGTAATATTATTTTCAACTTTTATTATGTTAAGAATATTATCTCTATCTCTGTTTGAGATAAATAATTATCCCACTAACCTTTTAGTTGACCAAGAATCCTCGCTATTATCATTTTAGCAATTTGCTTATCCGTGTTTCCATTATTTTACATATTAGTACAATACATTAACATCCTACGGATTGTATTATGAATTTGTTGATTAACAAATCCATCAATATTCCACTCATATATATGATTGCCACTATAACTATTAGATATAATATCATTTGTTCTTCTATTAAAACATCCGCCGGAGTTGGTCTGGGATAATAATATTTACTTGTAGTTGGCTTATCTGCCCATTTTGAAATTTTATTAATCTCTTCCGATAAACTTGTCTATGATTTGGATTATCAACTAATTTTTCCCTTTTAATCTTTTATCAAAGCGTACTAATTTTTTAAATTTTTTAAACTTTTCTTCTAAAATTCTTCAAATTCTTTCATAGGTTTTAATTTAAAACCTACCATTTCGGCGGAGGTTGAATTGTAGGGATTCGCTATTTGAACCTCTTTTTTTTTCTTTTCGAGTTTTTCTATTATAACCTTGTATTATTATTTCTAATATATTTTTTAACTCTATCTTGAAGAGTTATTAACCCGTTCTCCTAAAATATTAAAATAAAGACTTAAATAATTATTTTGCTCTATTAAAATATTTATTTCTTTACAAGTTATTAGAAGTGTATTATCTTCTAATAATTTTGCAAAAGCTAAGAAATTATGAATTTTTCCATTCTTTTCTATTTGAAAAGATTGTTGTGGTGGATATACTTGACTAAGTACTTCACCATTTTTTAATTTATAATTTCTTTCTAAAATTGAGATATATTGTCTCTACATATGTGGATACAAACCATGGAACAAAAAAGATAATTTTATTTTCTTGCCCAATTTATAAAATTCTTCTTGTATATTTATTATTTCTTTAGGACTAAAATTTTCAAAAACCATTTTTTAAACGGTTCCCATCCGGGAGTATTAATCTCGCTTTTATTATTTGTCTTTCCCCGGGATCCGAGGATTAAAATCTATTTTTTCTTCTAAATTCATTATATATGAAAATTCATTTCTCGATTCGGATTATTTCCTCATCTTTAATACAATTTGTATTTCTTAATCCTTTAACAATATTGTTCTTATCTATTATTATTTTTCTATTTTATTTTCATCAATAGATTCATTGAATCTTTCACCTATTCGAGACGAGGGCTCTGTGGAATACTCAATTGCTCTAGTTTATAAATCTAGGAGGCGTATGTATGAATGACTAGAATAACTAGACCTATGTCCATAAAAGACTGTCTATTCGGGACTTTTATTGTCCTCGAACTCTAAAGTTACTTCTCCTCTCAGAGTTTGTATTACCTTTATTAAATTATTTGTTGCTTGAGGTTGTGAATCTGCTGCCTTTTCTATTGTCCAATTTAATGGAAAATCTATTTCTTCCCATTTAATTCTTCTTCTAGTTGTAACATTAGATTTACTAATTACTTTCTATAAGAATTGTTCATTTAAAGGTTTATTTACCTTTTTACATTGTGGATTTAATGTAAATAACGGTTATAATAAACTCAGTAACATATAGCTATTACTTCAACTTGGGTTTATAATTATAACCATGAGTTTTAACATTTAATGTTAAAAGCATCTAAGATATTATTATCAGTACGATAATTGCAAATTTGATAAACATCAAAATATACTCGGGCCGTTCTTACTTCACTTGTTTGTATTATACCCATTAAAGATTGTCTCCAATTTAAATTTCTTCCATCTCTTAAAGCTCGCTATGAAGCTTCTCGAAGTCCTTCTAATGTTAAAGGGCTTAAAAGCAATTTGTACAAGCCCTATATGTAAAAATTTATGCGTATTCCTATAAGATAGCATATCACTATCTTCTAACAATTTAATCGTCATTTCATTTCCATTTAGAGGAATTGTTTCTTAGGTAGTTTTAACTACTTGTTTTAAACCTATTTTTTCAAAAGTACCTAGTTTATATATAACACTAGGTTCAATTTTAGGAATTGTCCATTTATTTAGTGATTCAAGATTTTGGGGTAAATCATATTTATCTTTTCATCTTGTTTTTTACCAGCACTCGCATTTCCTTTATTATATTCATAAAAAACAACTAAGTATGATAAATCACACCATAAAATTCATACACCTTGATATCCCCAGCTCTGATACCAACAAGAGCAGGGGATCCGGTGCATACCGCCTGGGTCACAGCGCACTAATAGAGAGGATGTGACAATGTTAACACATATTACATGGTATGAGGTCCGTCCAACAATACCAAAGCTTTAGCCCAAACGATTAAGCCAACATGGGTCCAGTGCTAAGCCCCACACCTTCGCATGCCCATTTCAACGGCTGCTAGGACACGAGGGCTAAACGAAGCAATGTAAAATGGTCTTATAAGCTTTAGATCGGCTGTAAAACTCATAACCAAACCTCTTTGGTGTTTAAGACTCAGAAAATAAACACTTAGCCTATCTTATTTGCACATAGCCTTGAAGGAATAATTTGTATGAACCCAGATCAACAAGAGCAGGATCGGTGCATACCCTTACAGTCACATGTGACCCAATAGAGAGGATGTGACAATGTTAACACATATTACATGGTATGAGGTCCGTCAACAATACAAAAGCTTTAGACCAAACAACCGCTCAACCAATAAGTGCTAAGCCCCACACCAGGACAACCATTTCAACGCTTGCGGACACGTGGGCTAAACGAGCAATGTAAAATGGTCTTTATAAGCCTTAGATCGGCGGGTGTAAACTCATAACCAAAACCTCTTTGGTGTTTAAGATCAGCAAAATAAACACTAGCCTATCTTATTTCCCACATAGCCTTGAAGGAATAATTTGTATGAACTTAGATATGATTTATCATACTTAATGATTTTAGCCTATTAGGCTTAATCATAATTATCTAATAATTTAATTACTAAAACAAAGAAAAAGGAAAATAATTTAACTATTAAAATAAAGAAAGGAAAGAAAACTTACAATAAATGTAGACCACCAATATTAAGCAACACTTTTATTATGATGGAATATTTTTACAAGAGAGAGAGTGAATGATCGAGAGAAGAGAGAGAGAAAGGCTTCTCCAAAAACTTTGTTACAAATGAGAAACAAACTCCCTTTTATGGACAAGTAAAGGGAGAAAAAACAAAATATAAACATTACATCTATTTACATAGTCAAAAGGCTATATAATAGCCTACTAGGTCTATTTTTCGTATTACGATCGTAACAAATTTATCGTAATACAGTGGCCCATTTCAACTATCTTCTACTCTTTCTTCAAATATCATTAGATCTTTGGTTGATGACGGGGATGATGCTCCTTTGTTGTTGAATTTCTCCCGTAATCATTCGTCATCAATCAAAATATCAGTAATTCTGATGGCTCCTCATTTTGATCTTGTGCATCTTGTAACTCCATTGAGGCACGGATTTTTTGAGACAATGTCTCTTCTTTAAAGGATAATAAATTCTTTTTCATTTCCCTCAAAATAAGTCGCTAATAATTTTTCTTGAGACATAGTCTCGGATTTCAATTTCAACCTTCTTGAAATTTGCTCAAAAAAGCAAGGAATTTCCTTCCTTTTGTTGAGCTTCTTTTGCTCACTATAAATTTTTATTTTTAAATCAATATCATTTATCGTATTAGATCCAAACAAAGATTTAGTTTCGGGATCTATTTTCATCATTTTATCCCAAAATTTTGAATAAAAAAATTCTTTTTAGACAAGGGATTTTTTCTTGGGTATAACCCACTTGTGGACTCCATCTAATAATCCACGCAATTGAAAATTCAATAAAAAAAGTAAAAGGCAAATATTCCTTCGATCAAGATTTCGACTTTTTGAATTTCATGTACCTTGGGGGAGAAATTTCTACCCATTGGGATCAAATCCGTCAGTTTAAATGGTTGTGCAAAAATTGATACATTTGTTCCATAAGTTTGCCACCATTTACAAAAACCAAATTGGTATTTCGAGTTATAAACTTCTGCACATACCTTGATAAACCAAGAATGTTTCCCTATTAGGATTTTGGTATAGTAAATGCTTTCTGCAGAAAGGGCATCCTGGATAATCCCAAAAATTATATTTCAAGGGAATCTTAGTCTGATGGTGAATATAAATCCTTCGCTTTTTGATGGAGAAATTCCTCATTCTTCAATAGATATAATCTTTTTAATAATAATTTTTGAGAAGTTATGAACCCTCCTCGAAACCTCCTTGGAGGAAAATGTTGGATTTCACATCCATTTTCCCGCTAAAATTCCTTCATAAAATTCCCCTTCCAACTTATAAGTTCGTGAAGCATACGCATGCTTTATCAAAATATCTTTCCATAAGATACTGTGGATCATTTTCCCATTTTAAATCTTTCTTTTCCAATGACAATATTTTCTCGTTTTCCTCATTAAAGTGATATAATCACTATTTTCTTCCTTACTCTACAATTGTTATAAGGCAATGAATATCATCCTTACTAGCTCAAGAAGTTTAGGATTATTACCTTCTAATTTTCTCTTATATTCCAAAATTCTTGGAATTCTTTATTGCTTCTCGATAAATCTTCAGCCTATTAGCTTTTTCTTTCATGCGTCGAGCCGTAATTTCGCGTCGATTTCTCTCGCCTCGACCCTCCTTCCTCTATAAGAGGAGAGTCCCCTCTACCACGTTGGTACATTCTCCGCTTGTAAATTATTCATTGAATATATTCTCTCGGGTTAAAAATCGGAAGACTATTAGCCTCCTCCTTTCTTATAAACAATTTCAAAATCAAACTGGGCTTAAACGAGCTCGGCCATCTTCGCAAACATTTGTTTTGAAACATCATGTTTAAAGTCTTTATTAAACATAAATCTCTGCAGTATTTACAATCAGCTTTTTATAATAAATTTCTGATTATATAAATCATCTTGGAATTTTAAAACACATTTAACAATTGCGAGAATTTCTTCTTGCAACCGTAGAATAATTCTTTTGTGAATTATTCCATTTTCTTCCGAATAAAACCTAACAAGATATTCTCGCTTTTATTATGAGGATTAATTTGTTTAAGAATACCCCCATATCCTTATATATCTGATGCATCTCTGCTTTTCAAATAATTTTTTTCCCCAATTAGGATTACTCAACATTAAGCAAGGAAGAGATTTTAACTCTTTCTTTTATTTTCTACGATGCATTCTGCATAAGCTTTTCTAGATCCACTCGTTTAGATTTTTTTTAAGCCTATCATATAAAATAGGTCAAATATCTTTAGCTAAATCCTTAATATAAGGAGATATATACTCTAGACTACCTAAAAATCTTTTGAAGTTGAGTTTTATCATGGATTTCATCAAAGAAATTTTTCTCGCAAAATCAATACTTAATTAGGAATAATATTTCCTTTTTCAATATTACGGCCTTAAAAATCTACAACACATTTGTTTGAAATAAATTCATTTCTTGGGTTTAGATATAACTAACCCATTTTGTATAATAACATTCTTAAATTATATTTAAATGCTTAAAATGCATTTCAATATTTTTTGAGAAAACTAAGATATCATCAATATAAACAATAATAAACTCACTATAAGGAGTAAAAATATCATTCATGATTTTTTGAAATTCAGCGAGTTACTTTTCAATCCAATCGGCATTACATTCCATTCAAACTCATCCTATCGGAACATTAAAGGCCGCTTTTATACCGCTTTAATTTATCAATCGAATTCTGCCAATATCCTCCGACTTTAAATCAAATTTTGAAAATATAATAGAATCATATAATCTATCCAATAAATCTTTTTATTAGGAATAGGATATCTAATCCATTTTAAAACCTTATTCCGTAGGTTTATAATTTATAACTAATCTAAGTGCTCTCTCTTTCTTGCTCACTATGTTTCTTATTAACATAGAAAGTAAAGTATACGTAATCGTAGGTAGATTTTGAAGGATTTATTAATCCCTTTGCAATAATGATTCAATTTCTTTTTTACACAACTCTAAATATTCGTAGAATTCATTCGACACCTACTTCTAAGTAGCCTTTGTTGGAATTCTTGATTCATCAAAATTTTCTTCAAGGGTGGAGTGAAACTATATATGTTTTTTCCTATCCCAAAATGCATTAGGATGATCATTACAAATTTCCTAATGAAAATTGATTTTTAACCGACTCAATTTTATCCTTTAATTTAGGATTTTGAAGTTTTTCTTCAATAGTAAGAAAATTCTAATTCTTGTTTAAGAAGTGTAATCGATTTTCTTTTTTGAGAAATATTATCATAAATTCTTAAGTGTAAAAACTCTGCAGGAAAGGTCTTGCGTAATAAATTTTAAGAAAATATCATTTCCTTTGGAATGTACCTATAATTCCTTCTTTATCAACTCTTTTAAAAGGATAAATTTTTGTAATAAATGGTGTCTCCAAGTATAACTTGATTAGCAATATCCATAGCAAGTAAAAACTTGCTTGTAGTGGCATTTTTTTATTAATACATACATTTGCAATCGGCAATTTATAATTTAGTATTTAATCTACTACCCCTCGCATGAGATAATTTTTTGGGGTAGTTTTTTCAAAATACTCTAGTAGGGATAAGACCTCTGTGCATAACATTCATATCTCGTCTCCACTATCAACTAAAGCAATAAATTCTTTCTAATAATAATTATCAATTAAAAGCGGTAATTTTTGTATACCATTTTTGTGATATAACCATTTCTAATGTAGAAAGAAAATTGCCTTTTAAATTGTCTTCAAATTCTCGTGTTTGAGGTCTAATTTGCTTTCACTACATTTTCTAATTTAGAGACTCTATAATCTAAATTTTTATTTTCTTTTCTTAATAATTTTATTTCTTCTTTAAGATTACACTCTCAATAACTAAATCTTTGTAGAAGTAGGATTTTCTTCTAATTTTTTTCTCTCGTCTATTCGTTGCCATAAACTTCTTTATATCACATGGGGCCTTCTCTCGATTCTGAGGCTTCTCATATATCTTATCTTCCTCATATATATCATTCCTTCCGAGAAGTGCTAGGTGTATTTTCCACTCAGGATCTGGCTATTTTAGCATCTTAATTCTGATCTTTAACTAATTTTAATAATTCCATAATATTATCATGATTTAAAACATTTATATTTAAATTTTGAAATTGTGAAAGAATATTATAAAATTCTTTTCCTTCAATATCACTCTTTGTTCATCATCTTTTCTCGATACATGGTTGTCCTAATCGACGGCAAACATTCCGACTCGAGCCTGACATTACGGACTCATTTCCTAGTGCATCTAATTCCCTCGGATTAGGATTCTCGTATCTCTGTACTAGTATCACTAGTATCTTCATATGTTCCGATTCTCGAATTTAATAATATTTTGAAAGAATATCTTTCATATTTTCTGCCTAAATTAAGATTATTAATTTTTCTTTTAGTCCAACAATTTCTAAAGTATAACGATTCATATTTACCACATTTCACAAGCATTATTTTTCTCGCATCTTTTCCCCATTTATTTGTGGGCTCTATTATACTTCTTTTGCCTATTTTCTTCTTGCTATTTCTTTTTAGAAAATTTTCTCTTCTTATATCGAGGTTTATTATCTTTCCAAACTTTCTTATTTTTATTATTAGTAGAAGGGATTTTTTTCAATTGCAAATTGACTGCAAAAATGCACGCCTAATTGCTCTTTTTCAACTAGATTTTGACGCTTTTCATTTGCACGGGATTAAGTTTGGCTTCTCATTACAAAGATTTAATCCTTCTTCGTACACATGTTCCTATTAATTTTCCATATGAGTAATTTTCATAAGGTATATTATTATAATTTTGTCTTAATACTTTTTTAACTCTTTCTACAGAAATCAAACCCTGGAAGACCATCTATAAACTTAGATTTCCAATGAAAGTGCTATTACATTAAGGCGAAGCTCTACGACTCTACTACAGAAAGCGTGTCTTTATACCACCTAAAATCTCACGCTGTTTTACACCTAAGATTTTGTAATAGTTGTCCTAATATTTTCACTATTTTCTCGTATATCTTCCCGTAAAATGTTCTGGCTAATATTAATAACCAATACGTATAAACCGCATCTTCTCTAGTAATATTATTTTCAACTTTTATTGTGTTAAGAATATTATCTCTATCTCTGCTTCGAGTATAAATAATTATCCCACTCAAATCTTTTTAGCGCCGACCAAGAAATCCTCGCTATTATCATTTTAGCAATTTCTCGCTTATCCGTGTTTCCATTATTTTTGCTATTGTCAGACAATACATTGGCCAACATCCTACGGATTGTATTATGAATTTGTTGATTAACAAATCCATCAATATTCCACTCATATATATGATTGCCACTATAACTAGTTAGATATAATATCATTTTGTTCTTCTATTAAAACATCTCTACGTGAGTTGGTCTGGATAATAATATTTACTTGTAGTCGGGTTTATCTCGCCCATTTTGAAATTTTGATTAATCTCTTCCTCGATAAACTTGTCTCATGATTTGGATTATCAACTAATTTTTCTTTTAATCTTTTTTATCAAGCTGCACTAATTTTTAAATTTTTAAACTTTTCTTCTAAAATTCTTCAAATTCCTTTCATAGGTTTCAATTTAAAAACCTACTACTTCGGCGGAGGCTGGAATTGTGTGGATTCGCTTATTTGAACTCCTCTTTTCTTTTTCAGGTTTTTCTATTATAACCTTATTAGTTATTATTTCTAATATATATTTTTAACTCTCTATTCTTGAAGAGTTATTAACCGCTCTCCTCCAAAATATTAAAATAAAGACTTAAATAATTATTTTGCTCTATTAAAATATTTATTTCTTTACAAGTTATTGGAAGTGTATTATCTTCTAATACTTTTGCAAAAGCTAAGAAATTATGAATTTTTCCATTCTTTTTTCTATTTGAAAAGATTGTTGTGGTGGATATACTTGACTAAGTACTCTACCATTTTTTAATTTATAATTTCTTTCTAAAATTGAGATATATTGTCTCTTACATATGTGGATACAAAACCATGGAACAAAAAAAAGATAATTTTATTTTCTTTTTTGCGTGCATTTATAAAATTCTTCTTGTATATTTATTATTTCTTTAGAGGACTAAAATTTTCAAAAACCATTTTTTAAACGGGTTCCATCCGGGAGTATTGAATTCTCCGTTTTTATTATTTGTCTTTCCCCTGGGATCTAGTGATTAAAATCTCATTTTTTCTTCTAAATTCATTATATATGAAAATTTTCATTTCGATCTCGGTTATTTCCTCTGTCTTTAATACAATTTGTATTTCTTAATCCTTTAACAATATTGTTCTTATCTATTATTATTTTTTCTATTTTATTTTCATCAATAGATATCTATCGAATCTTTCACCCATTCGAGCACGCAGAGGCTTCCACGTGGACTACCAATCGCTTCTAGTTTATAATCTAGGGAGGCTACATGTGTATGAACGACTAGAATAACTAGTAATTATGTCTACTTAAAAGACTCGTCTATTTCGACTTTTATTGATCCTCTTTAACTCTAAAGTTATTTCTCCTTCCTCGGGAGCTTGTATTACCTTTATTAAATTATTTTTGCCGCTGAGGTTGTGAATCTACAAA